>JANHZT010002369.1:94438-106387 GCA_032468215.1 Stegonotus admiraltiensis
AAACCCCAAATAAATCCATTTCAATTTGAACAGAGAGAAGGGCTTTAGGCCAGACCAGCCTGATGAAATAAGAATGTAATACCTAATGAATTTGCAGAATTCACTTTTAAAAAGAACTTTTTCCTGAAAGGTGCAGCTTGGAATAATTCAGGAACTGTCAACCACTGAATACAAGTTGGAAGAAGAAATTATGGAGTGGATAAATAAATACTTATTTGTGGTCCTATTTCATATACTTTAAAAGAGCTATTCTGTTCTGCTCTGGCTTCCTGTCTGTGAAACAGAGAAAAGGCCAGCCCAGCTTTCAAGTCTATCTTGAGGACAAGAGCAATAAATACTGCAAGTGTTTTAAAAGTGCCTTCTATGAATGATTAATAACACACTTTCGAGTTGTTGGTTTTTTTGTTCTGCAAGCATGATGGAAACTAATAGAAAGTCTCTCCCACCTGCCACTCCTAAAATCTCAGCCCCTCTGTCATGTGCCTCATTTCCTACACTTTCTTCCCATTTTTGGGAAGAGGCCATTCTAAAAATTAGTATCTTTGGAAGGGATCCAGTGTTTCCTGGCTCGGACCATCTTTCCCTGATACTTGCAGCTGCATTTTTGTCTTTCCTTCCGGTGGAAAGCAATGTTGACTAGCTGCTTGACCTTCTCTTTTTAAAAAAATGACCACAAACCCAACCAGCTGCAAACAGCAGGGGTTGTGTGCATGGATCTTATACATCATTAGATAAGATACATCATAGGGAAATTGACCCATCTTGGAAACTGAGGCAAAAGGGTGGTTGTAGGGAGGTCGCCGGGGTCTCGAGAAACCAGGGGGCGGCTCATGGATTCTGCAGAAGCCTCCATGGAGTCAAACAAAGGAGGCTTTCAACGGGCCAGGGGGCTGTGGTAAATTGGGAATGTATTAAACTCACTCTGAGAGCCCTCAGACTCAAAAGCTGTTCAGAACCCCCCTCCCGCTTCCTAGAGTGCTGTCTGCTGGTGATAAAGAGAGTTGCAGGCTGAGAATTATCTCCAACTGCCAGCAAGTTAGCTGTTAGCTGTAGCTAAAGCATTGTCCCAAAACTGCTTTTTAACAGTTATTATTATGGTTTAATGTAGCATGTAAACACTTCGAATGTGAGGGCTGATTGCACTTTTATTCTTTTTTTCTACCCAGTCAAATCGGTTGAGATTTTACATCTGTTTGCAGGGCCCTACATGACCAGTTTATGATGTTTTTGCTGGAAATCTGTATTTACCCAGCATGCTGGGTAGGGAATCCTGGGAGTTGTAGTCCACACATGTTAACAATGCTGAGATTGAGAAACCGCTGTCTTACAGAATGCTTATGGGAGGTTTCCACATTTCTGCTTTCTGTTCCCTAATGCTGGAAAGAGGCTTTGGGGAACAGCTAGTTCTGGATTCTTCTGAAAGCTGAAGGCATCAGCAGAAGCCATCTGTCCGAAAGCAAATGGGAAACCGTTTTGAGGCTTACCCTCTACGGTTCTGCATTCTAGTTCTCATTTCCTTGTAAAGAAGAAGGAACCATTGCTCTAATCTAGAAAGATGGAACGAAAAGCAATAGCAAATCCTCTCGAGAGATGGCCCTCCAGGCAACTGAGGAGAAAAATAACTCTCCTCAAAAGCACCGCCTCAAAAGAGAATCCCCAGGTGTGAACGCAGCACAGACGAGAACAAGATGCTCTCCGTTGGGGATTTTTTGGCTTGAATTCCCCTAGAGCAGCTTGCCTCGACTGAGCATGCTCCAGATAGGTTGGAACTGCAACTCCTAGAATGCATTGCTAGTATGTGAGCCAGGAACTCTGGGAAATGTAGATCCATGGCATTGGGAGCATCCTCAGTTGGAGAAGAGTAATCTGTTCTTTGTTAGCCAACTAAAGAAATAGAGCTAGTAATTATTACTACTAATGCAATACTAATGATACTACTAATATTGTAGTAATAATCTAGTAACGTGATATACATATATAAATTGTTTCTTGAAGGAGGCCAGTATAATTACCTATGTCAGAATATCTGACATAGAACCTACAGCAACCATTTCCAGTTATGATGGTGATGAAAAAAGTAACTTTACAGCCAATCCTCACATTTACAACTTTTGCAGATCTGTAAAGCAAAGGAAAAGTGAAGGGAGATTGTAAGCACAATCTTTAGTGGCCACTTCACTTAACGACTGACTTGCCAGTTCCAAATTGGGTTGCTAGAGAAGGATTACTTGTACTGTGCTAAGATATAACATCTATGTTCACATAATATGTCCTAATTAGATTTTACAATTGACCGGGTTCACACAACCTGCTCATCCTAAGCGGGTTTACAGGGGCAGGGTTCACACCCCATCTAAAGCCACCATCCACAAAAGCAAACTGCATTATGGCTTGCAGTATTGTATAAACCTAGCTAGTGTAGTTTGTTTCATTTTCACTTAGTCTGTTGGTTGAACTCTGGGTGAGGGTGTTTTGATCCATAAGCTACTAATAAACAAATTATGGTGTACAGATAGTCCTTGGTTTACCATCTTACAATTGAGTGCAAAATTTCTGCTGAAAGTCTGTAGAGATTTCTCAGTCATCCAGGTCAGGGTTGTCCCAAAGGTGCTTTTTTTCAGGAGGCAACTGGACTTTCTTGTTTTTTCTTTTGAAGCTGTGGCAGGATCCTTCCATTCCCCACTAACCTGTCAGAGCTGAAGAAGCTTCTTGGATGAGAAGTGAAACGTCTTCAAAAGAAAAAACAAGGAAGTCCAGTTGCCTCCTGAAAAAAGCACTTTTGGGACAAAATTTCTGCTGCTAAGCGAGAGAATTAACTTGAGTTCTGTCCCATTTTTACAGCCTTTTGTTGCTACAGTTGTTAAGGGAATCACTGCAGTTCTTAAATTCGGTAACATGGTTGTTAAGTGAATCTGACTTCCCCATTAATTTTGCTTGTCAGAAGTTCACAAAAGGTAATCCTTTGACTCTGAGGTACTGCAACCGTCATGATTCTGAACCAGTTGCCAAGCACCCACATTTTGAACACGTGACCATGGGGATACAGCAACAGTCATAAGAGTGAAAACCGATCATAAGTCACAGTTTCCATTGTGAATGCGTGCTGTTGTAACTTTGAGCGGTCATTAAACAAATGGTTGTAAGCAGTGGTGGGTTAATACCGGTTCGCCCCAGATCAGGCGAATTGGTAGCGGGGGCAGTGGGAGGCTCCGCCCACCTGCCTGGACGTCTGCGCATATGCAAAAGCATCGTGCGCGTGTGTGAGCGCGCATGTGCCGAAAACAAATGAGAAGCGACCGAAATTGAAACCCACTACTGGTTGTAAGCCAAGGAATACCTGTAATGTGTCAACCCCTTCCCATCACCTTGTTCTTTGTGGAGCTGCCCCATTGTGGGTTCAAGCAAGCAATCCTTCCCCATAGCTGGGTCTCTGTGTCAAGGGAAGGAAAAATATTTCTGAATTCCTGCCCGTTATGTGGCTAACCAAGGCAGAGGAGCTCTGCTCATGAAAGGCGCCATCTTGCCATCTCTGCCTGTTCTGCTGTCTGATACATCTTGTGAATTGTGTCCTCACAGGAATGGTTGATCCGCTATGGCTACCTTCCCCAACCTGATCCCAGAGCAGCAAGTCTTCAAACTGAGGAGGAGTTATCCGTCGCTGTGAAATCGATGCAAAGGTTTGCAGGTGTGCCGGTAACCGGGAAACTTGGTAAGTGTCTCTGTCCACTGAAGGACGCTGGTGTGAATGTAGGGTTACTAGATGGCCAACTAAGGAGGACATGTCCTCTTTTTGGCCTCAAGTTTTTATTATTTATTTAGTTGTATTTTGCCTTTATTGTTTTTTACAAATAGCTCCAGGTGGCAAACCTGTTCAAATCTTCATGTAAAGTAGTCCTCACTTAATGACCAGTCACTTAGCAACAATTCAAAGTTATGACAGATTCCCCCCCCCCAAAAGCACTTCTGACCCACATTCAAAGTTCTGTTTGCCAGTCCTCCCCCTGAATTTATGACTGTTTGCAGCGTCCTGTGATCATGTGACCATGATTTATTTGTGTAAACCGGTATTTACTTTATGTTTCTGGAAACAAAGGATTTGCTTAATGACCATGGCATTCACTTAACAACAGCCACAAAAAAATGGTAAAACCAGCCCTGCCATGTGATGACCCACTTAACGATCGGCATGACTTATGACCTTGTTACTTGTTCGATTACAGTTGTAAGTGAAGAGCTACTTGTATTGTGAGATAAATTGTTGCTTCATTCTTCCCCAACAGACTCAATGCCCTATATTTAAGTTATTTCATTTATTTCTTGATTCCAGCAATTGGCTTCAAGCCAGCCATTCAAATCTATTATATTATTTGTAAATCATATGAGCCATGGTGGCGCAGTGGTACTGCAGGCTACTTCTGCTGACTGCCGGCTGCCTGCAATTTGGTAGTTCAAATCTCACCAGGCTCAAGGTTGACTCAGCCTTCCATCCTTCCGAGGTGGGTAAAATGAGGACCCGGATCGTTGGGGACAATAAGCTGACTCTGAAAAACACTTAGAGAGGGCTGTAAAAAACTGTGAAGCGGTATATAAGTCTAAGTACTATTGCTATTGCTATATGACCTGCCATATTTTTCTAGGATGAAATTTGAAAAGTATGTCATCATCAATTTGATATTATTGTTAGCATAAGTTTTTGAAGGTAAAGATTACTTGGAAAAATAATTGCAATTGGAAAAATCAGTTTTTCTGAGGCTGGAAAAAGTAATTTCATACTCATGTACAGGTAGTTCTCAACTTACGACTGGTCCCTTAATGACCCTTCAAAGTTACATTGGACCTACTGATTCACAATTCCAACAGTTGCTCTCCAGGTCATGTGACCAAACGTCAGGCACTTGGCAACTGGGCCACATTTACTGCTGTTTAATGTGTCCCATATTCACATGACTGTGTTTTATGATGGTTTTTCCCAAACTGCCATTTACTTTTAACATGTGGCGAAAAAGATAATAAAATTGGTTCTGTCATGTGAACGACTTGTTTTACAACTGTCATGATTTATAACTGTGATGCACAGACTCTATTACGGTCGTAAGTCAAGGACTAACTGCATGCCTAATTACTTCTGCTTTTCACTATAATTTTTGTTGCAAATACCAAGAAAATTAGACAGATTAGTGTGTCCTCCTTTCCAACACATTCCGTTGCCTGTTCAGAGGTCTAGATACATTATGATGGAGTCACATCATGCTACAAAACCACCTTCTTTTTGCTACCGGTTGTAACCTGGGATAAATAGAGCCTCCAAAGCAGGGGTGGGTTCTATTTAATTTACTACCAGTTTCCAATGGGGCCACGTGTGCATGTGTGCGTGAGCGAAGTGCGTGCGTGCACGCGTGTGCTCTTCTACACAAGCACAGAAGCTTTGCGCATGCACAGAAGCGTTTTGATGACATCAGGGTCAGTGGGAGGAGCCTCCCGCCAGTTTTACTACTGGTTCTATAGAACTGGTGCAAACCAAGGGCAACCCACCACTGCTGTAAGGCCTTTCCCTCCTGATCCGTGCTCCCTAGCTTCTATTACACTTGTACTAATTTTCTGAATGATGTCCCTTTTCATGCCTTGGGATGTTCTTCAGTCGTTCCAACCTTGATGTAGGTTGTGACACCATCCACTAAAACTGACATTTGTGGCCTGACCTCACCTGTTTGCACTGGTTTAGGATTAGGGACGCTGATGTCCAAGCAAGTGTCTTTTACACATTCTCATATACAGGAGCTATACAGGTAGTCCTCAACTTACAACCATTTGTTTATTTATTTATTTAGTTCTTTATAAAATGTATAGGCTGCTCATCTTACCTCAAGATAACGGTTTAGTGACTGTTCAAAGTCATACCAGCATTGGAAAAAAGTAATTTTTGACTGTTTTCCACACTTACGACTGTTGCAGCATCCCTATAGTCACGTGATCAAAATCTGGGCACTTGGCAACTGGCTTGTATTTATGACGATTGAAGTGTACCTGGGTCATGTGATCCCCTTTTGTGACCTCCTGACAAGCAAAGTCAATGGAGAAGCCAGATTCACTTAACAACGGCGTCACTAACTTAAAAGTCAGAAAGTGAGGTAAAATTCACTCAAAAACTGTCTCGCTTGGCAACAAAAATTTGGGGCTCCATTTTGGTCGTAAGTTGAGGACAGATTGCAATTCCTGTTTCCAGGTCAGAGCAGAGAAAGGGGCCTTGAATTAAAATCAAAATTATGGAAAATACAGCTTTGGTTCCATTGTTCCTCTCTCTTCTGCAGATCGTGAGACTTTGAAGATGATGAACAGACCTCGTTGCTCTCTCCCTGATTTCATTGGCACCTCGGAGCTGATGCGACGTCGACGTAGGAAGAGACGCTACGCTCTCAGCGACAGTTCCTGGAAAAAGACCCATCTAACATGGCAGTAAGTCTAATAATCCCATCTCTTTTGACAAAGTAGGCCTGCGAATGCAGAGTTAAGCTAACCACGTCTTCTTTTGCTGTGGTTTTTGTTTTCCTGTGATTTGTGTTCCAAAATCTCTGACCTCCATTTGTCGTAGGAGTCATAATTCAACGTCTCCTCTAAATTGAAGAAGTATTACTTTCAGTGTGCAAGTACGACAATAATAGAGCCTGCCCTAAATTATAGTTGTAAGTAGTAGGCAGACATAAAGCAGGTCAATCACATGACTAACCTGATTTTCCGACCTGTTTTGTGGAGGTCATTAAGCGAATCCATGGTCAATAAGTGTACAACATGTTTTTTTAAAGCAAACTCATTGTTTGCTGTGGAGTGCTTAGCTGAAAACCAGAAATGAAAGCCATTTTTTTGGCAAAAATGTTGTAAATAGTGCTTACGTGACTGCAGGAAGCTGCAAATGGCTACCAAGCACCCAAAATGCAGTCATGTGACCATGGGAAATGGAAGTCATTGGAACTCTGAAACAGTTGTAAGTACCTTTTGAGGAGTCCACCATAACTGCAAACAGTCACCTGGTGACTGGTCATAAGTCAAAGTCTATCTATATGCTGTCTTGTTAATTTCTTCCCTGCTCACTTTTGTTATCTACTTCTCATTGTATAACTTACTGACTGAACAACTGATGGAGTGTTAGGTAGTCCTTGACTTACAACCACAACTGAGCCCAAAATTTCCATTGCTCAGCAAGACAAGTGAATTTGGTCCATTTTACGACCCTTCTTGGCACCATTGTTAAGTGAATCACGGCCGTTGTTAAATTAGTAGCAATAGCAGTAGCACTTAGATTTATATACCGCTTTACAGTGCTTTACAGCGGTTTATAAAGTCAGCATATTGTCCCCAACAATCTGGGTCCTCATTTCACCAACTTCAGAAGGATGGAAGGCTGATTCAACCTTGAGCCTGGTGAGATTTGAACTGCCAAATTGCAGGCAGCTGGCAGGCAGCAGAAATAGCCTGCAGTACTGCACTCTAACCACTGTACCACTGTAGTTATATGGTTGTTAAGTGAATCTGGCTTCCCCATTGACTTTGCTCGTCAGAAGGTCCCAAAAATTGACCACATGACCCGGGACACTGCAATCATCAAAAATATGAGCCAAATGCCAAGAGTCCACATTCTGATCATGTGACCATGGGAGTGGTGCAAGGGTCATAAGTGTGAAACAGTCGTAAGTCACTTTTTCCTGTGCCATTTTAGCTTCAAACAGCCACTAAATGAATGGTTATAAGTTGAGGACTACCTGTATTCTGTCACAGCTGTTGCACCCATTTGGACAAGAGCTACTATAACTTACCGTTCTATTTCATCAATTTCCTATGTCATTTTTGTTCCAGAACTTTTATTCACTTTGCCATAACCCCATCAGTAATTGCGTCTCATTATTCTTTGTTTATCGTGACACCGAATACCACAAGCTGGGTAACAAAAGTGTCCTGTAAGAGGATGTTGCCTACACATCCTGTTTGTGGGCTTCCAGTAAGTCTTTTGTTGGCCATCTTGCAAAACAAGATACTGAACCACACAGGACTTTGATATAATCTCATCCAACAAAACTCATCTGCCGTTACCTTATTCTTTCCTTCTCTTCTTTGTTTCCCATTCCAGCATCCGTTCCTTCCCTCGTTCGTCGCAACTGTCCCACAATTATATCCAGAATCTCATTTTCTACGCTTTTCGAGCTTGGAGCAATTCTTCAGCCTTGACCTTCGAAGAAGTGTTTACTCCGCAAGCGGACATTGTGGTGGATTTTGCAACCTCTTATCACGATGACACATACCCCTTTGATGGGCCCGGAGGCACCCTGGCCCACGCCTTCTTCCCTGGAGAACATCCCATTTCAGGCGATACCCATTTTGATAATGAAGAGACCTGGATTTATGACCCGCAGAATGAATCACCAGGTATCTTCAGAATTCCGACACACTGCACTACAGGACTGTAGTATTTTCTAAAAATATTATCCAAAGAATCTCAAATCTTGACTAAAATATCCTTTTTCTCCTGATTTCAGGCCGTGGCACAGATCTGTTTGCTGTAGCAGTGCATGAGTTTGGCCATGCCTTGGGACTGGCTCACTCTTCTGTTAAGGAATCCATCATGATGCCATATTACCAAGGTCCTGTTGGTATGCCCCACCTGTACCAACTTTCTATAGATGATGCCATGGGAATTCAGCAAATCTATGGTGAGAGGCTTTGAAAAACACAGTTCTTTAATGCCATACTCTTTCTTTCTGTCTCCCTTGACTGATATTTCTCTTCCTTCTGGAGCATTTTACTTGTACCAACCACCGTTTCTCTATTGCTTTCCTCTCATGCTCTGCAATGACTATGACAATTAGGGATCATGGATGTTGAACACAACAAGCTTACAAAGACACAATTCTTTAATGCCACCCTCTTTCTTTCCACCATGACTGATATTGCTTCTCCTTGCTGAGACATTTTACTTGTACCAACCATCATTTCTCTATTGCTTTCCTCTTGTGCTTTGCAATGACTATGACGATTAGGGAGCATGGATGTTGTACACAACAAGTTGCTAGGAGTAAGTTGGAGGAAGTTGTCCTTTTCTTTTATCTTTTGATGTACACATCCCTTCTCTTTTTCTCAGGTCAGGAAGTATCTCATACTGCCTATTTGTCCATTTGATCTGTGGCCACCTCATTATTTCTCTCCTGTTTGTAGGTAGGCGACATCATAGTTCATATCCAGATCAAGACATTCCAGCGCCCCCAGTTCCCACAGCACCCCCGATCCCAGACCTACCACCAGGCAAGCCGAGAGAAAAGTGAGCCTCTTTTCTAATTGGTTGATCCTACTAATTCTCCCTTTCCTCATTGGCTCGTGTAAATGTGAGGCAACAGGAGTCCTTTCCATAGAATGACAGCCACTGAGCCAAATCAGAGCATAATTAAATGCAGGTGATCCTCGACTTACAACCATTTAGCGACCGTTCAAAGTTGCAACAGTATTGAAAAAAGTAACTTACAATTGGTCCTTTTACTTATAACCATTGCAGCATCCTCACGATCACATGATCAAAATTTGGGTGCTGGGCAACCTGTGTATATTTACGACTGTTGCAGTATCTTGGGGTTTTGTGATTGCCATTTGCAATCTTCCCAGCTGGCTTCTGATAAGCAAAGTTAATGGGGGAAGTCAGATTTGCTGAATGAGAGCATGATTCGCTAAAGAATTGTAGTCATTCTCTTAACAACTGTGGCATAAATGCTTGTAAAATCAGGTGCAACTCCCTTAAGGACTACCTTCCTTAATAACAGAAATTCTGGCCCCAATTGTGGTCATAAGTTGAGGATTACATGTATTGATTGAGGTTGCTGAAATACAGTAAGTTAGCAATGGGTTGCTTGCCACCTAGGTTTACGTTCAAAGGACCATGCTAATGACAACTGAAATGGCAGGCTAGAAGGACCCACTGGGAATGGCCAGGTACACAGGAAAAGAAAAGAAAAAACCCTTAACAGCGGTGTGTCCTTTTGCCAGGTAGAGATTGAGGGATCTGTCTTTGATATCTTGAACCACAGTCAATAGGAGATGAGCAACCCGCTAGATAACATGAGTAGTTAAGGCATTTGAGCCTAAGACAACTCACCATGGTCAACTCACCACAAAACAAAAGTTATTTAATACAGAAGAAATTGTGAAATGGAATCATTACACAAAGCCAGGGACACATTGAAATGTGAGTGGCAAAAATTAAAATAATTGAATACTTTTTAAAATAAGGAAATAAAATTTTTGCATTGGCTTGTGGCAAGTTTTCACACGGTGAATTGTCCCATGGCAAATTGGCCATATGGAGTTGGCCATGGGGAATTGGCAGTGGTGAGTTGGCCATGGCAAGTTGGCTATGGCAAGTTGTCCCATTCTGAAGGCATTTAGCAGCTGATTTCTAGGAAACTTTAAACAGCTGGCCAAAGATAAAACTCGTGTGCTGGTGGTTGTTTTTTTTTTTAAATAATTTTTCATTACTCTGTCCTTGGAGACTCTATTTGCTCCTTTCACAAACCCTAAGAGTGACTTTTTATCTTAGGTCAGCAATGCAGAGGTCACGAGTGCACTTTGGATGCTTGTGGGTGTGTATGTGTTGGGGTGGGGTGGGGTGGGGTGGGGTGGGGCTGCAGCTGTGAACAAGACTGCTGATTTTTTCCCCTGCTGCTGCAATTGGGATTTGTCTGGAGGTGGAGACAAGACCAAAATACTACAACTAAAAATCAAGAACAGGAGGGGTAACTATAATGACCTCATGCAAAATCCAGGGAGAGGAAGATTGATATGCATATCTATTATGGGATGCAGAGGAGGAGGAGGAGGAGGAGGAGGAAGTGAGGCACAGGGGAATTCTAGACAAGGCTTTTATTGTGCACCCCCAGGCCTCATGTATGGAATTTAGCATGGAAGGCCGCATTGTTGATTTCCATTGGTAGCTGCCCCACATCTTCCCCCTGTTTCCCCTATTTTTTTCCCCTCCTACCATAAAGAAACCCATTAACAAGGGGAACAGAATAGCTTTGTTGTCTTGTTTATTGGAATCGGTTTAGAAACATCCAGCGCTAATGAAGAAATCCAAGTTTGGTTTTCAAATCACTGGCCATATTTTGTGCTGCTGGTCTCAACCTAACCCCAGTGAATTAATGGGTCCTCTTACTAATTCTCTCTCCTTTCCAGACCTTCCTTGCCAGCATTTGAACGTTGTAAAGCCGGGTTTGATGCTATTGCTAATATTCGTGGTGAAGTTTTCTTCTTTAAAGGTAAGTCAAACACAGACATGTATAAGTAGGTACATCCAGAACAGAACTTTCGCTGGCAAGCAAGACGGCTTTTAAGTAAAACTCCTGCTCAGTTTTATGACACGTTTGGCCATGGTTGTTAAGTGTATCACAAAGTCATTACGTGAATCCAGCTTCATCCATTGGAAGCCAGCTGTGAAGGTTGCAAATGGCAATCACATGACCCTGGGATGCTGCAACCATCACAAATACATTTAGCAACATTTAGATTGCTAAATGTTCAGGTTTTGAAAATGTGACCTTAGAGATGCTTGCGAGAGTCAAAAGAGCAAGGACATTTCGTAATGTCCTTGCTCATGGCCCATTACAATGGCCCATTTTTCCCAGGGCCGTTGTAACTTTGAACAGTTACTGAATGAATGGTTGTAAGTCAAGGACTAGTTTTGCCTCTGAAAAAAGAAGAGGCAGATTTGAGGAAGAGATTAAAAGATTTGCTTTGCTCTGGCTGATGCCTGCTCAGGTCAAATGTATGGAAAAACTGATGCTTCTTGGATGAGAAGCGAAAGGTCTTCAAAATTTAGGCTGGCCTAAATAAACTGATTCTGTATGGGGAGATTAAATAATTTATATTTGACTTAATCTGGGGTTTAATACATGTACCAAATTAATATAATTTATTTTA
>JANHZT010002369.1:136268-148837 GCA_032468215.1 Stegonotus admiraltiensis
ATTCCCAGAATCCCCCAGCAGCGCTGGCTGGAGGATTCTGGGAGTTGAAGTCCACCCATCTTCAAGCTTCCAAGGTTGAGAAACACTGCCTTAGAGGTAGGTTGTAATTTCAACCAGTCACTAAGCGGCCGGTCAGAAGTCGAGCATTACCTGCAGTAACATAATCTGTCATGAATGAAGCAAATGTTCTTGTTCCCTCATGAGCATGCCATTTGCCAAATTTTAAAAGTTTCATTCATCTTTTTGTTATCTTTTTCGGTTCTCTAGGGATGGGCTGAATTATTGCTCCCCTGAAGAACGAATGTGGGTTGGGTCTCTATCCAATAATATTTATCTCAGCCTTGAGATAAATCACAGAGAAGAACAGGGAAGCTCTTATAGTTTGCTAGCGAAAGAAACTTTAAGAATTAAAAAATAAACAAATCACCCTCCGAAGAGCATTAGGAGAATGATTGGAAAAGGATGTTCAAACCTTCAATATTAAAGATCTTATCCTTCAGCTGTTTCTGAAGCTGTCCAAGGGTGTCAAAACTTTCCACAGGGAAAACATTTTCATTTGATGACGCAATTCTGCGCAGCTCATCTTGAGCCGTCAAGAAATTCCGACCAACCTGATAGATACAAGGGGGAGGGAGGGAGAGGGATACACTGGATAATATATCTATGGAGATTCTCAGTCATCCAGGTCATGGTTGTCACAAATATGCTGTTCAAAGAGGCAACTGGACTTTTTTTCATTTTTCCTTGAAAATGTTTCGCATCTCATCCAAGAAGCTTCTTCAGCTCTTGACGCTTCTTGGATGAGAAGTGAAGAGCTGAAGAAGCTTCTTGGATGAGAAGCGAAATGTCTTCAAAGAAAAACCAGAAAGTCCAGTTGCCTCTTGAAAAAAGCACCTTTGGGACTAGATAACATAAGTAGTCCTTAATTTATTATCACAATTGAGTCCCAAATTTATGTTACTAAGCGAGACAGTTAAGTGAGTTGCCCCAAGGTAGGACCTTCCTTACCACCGTTGTTAAGTGAATCACTGCAATTGTGAAGTTAATAACATAGTTGTTATGTGATTCTGGCTTCCCTTTTGACTTTGCCTCAACACCTTACTGAACAGGAGGGGCACTCAAACACAAAGCCAGTCGGCAAATGCCATGATAATGAACACGGGTGTTGGTGATGGTGGCTGGAACAGAGCGATAGATATAGCGATGCCGGTGGTGGGATTAGTGGGGTTCAGTACAGCTAACTGTGGGCTGCTGGGGGCTAGGAAACCAGTCCCAAATAGGAGGACGGCTCAGCGGGACACTGTAGACGTGGACCGAAGATGTCATACACCAGCGACCTGAGTAATTCTCCGGCAGCAGATTCAAAGAGAAAGTCAAACTGCACAGCAGCTGAGGCCGATTGGAGGCGATTGAAAGGACGCTGGTGGGAAGACCTATAAAGAGGAGCTGAGTAGTGGCCGCTCTCAGCTCCAACTTTCCTCCTGTATAAAGATCCAGATTTCCTAATGAACTGTCGAGCAGTTGCTATTAAAGTGGGTTAGATCATGATTTGAGTCATGTGTTTAACTCGTCCAGCACAGGCAGTCAAGAAAAGCCGCGATGCTTGTCAGAAAGTCACAAAAGGGTATCACATGACACTGCAAACAAATGCTAGTTGCCAAGCAATTGAAATTTGATGATATGACTACGAGGATGCTACAACACTCGTGTGATAAATGGTCATGTCACTTTTTTCAGTGCTGTTGTAACTTTGAACAGTCACTAAATGAATGGTTGTAAGTTGAGGACTACCGGTAAGAACAAATTTGTACTAACTTCCCAGAACTTCACATTCCTTTCCCTTTCTAGCTACCAATTAGGCCAATTTCATCCAGGATGTTTCCTGGACTTAAAAGTGACTTCCAATGAATCTACTAATACATCATTCCTATAGTCAATAAGTCAGAAGTCAAGCAGAAATATTGGTTATCTTGCTTTTAGTCTTACAGCTTTTTAAAAAAAAGAGCTACTTTGCTATCGTGCCCAACAATAGACAAACATGGGATTCCTCCAAAAGTGGACGGTGAGGGGATCCAGTTTGGGAGCAGGTATCAAAGGTTTTGAAGAGTGAAATCTCTTCTCTGCAACTTCTCAAAAAAAATAAAAAATAAAAATATTTTTTTTTTCCCCAAAACACTTGACCATTGTTTCACAGCTACTAAAGTGATGTTGATGGGCCACAAGTACCCCTGAACCGCATTTTTATATATATTTCTGCCATATAACAAATGTTAGTTTATGGCAGAAATATGTAAAAAATAATATGGTTTTTGTTTGAACCTGGATTCTTATCTTGCTATACCAACACGCAGCTTGATTGGTTTTGACTTAGCATTATCTGTGCCATTTAGTCCCTCGGAAACTGAAATAACTTCACCTATCCTATGCACTTTTACTCCTGAATAACTTCACCTATCCTATGCACTTTTACTCCTGAATCATCTCTGTTCTGCTAGAGCAGAGTTTCCCAACCTTAACAACTTTAAGAAGAATGGACTTCAAATCCCAGAATTCTCCAGCCAGTGCGTCCGGTCCTTTAAAGAAGCTCTTGAGCTTCCAAAATTCTTAGACCAACTTTGCCCAAACTGATGTTCTCCAGACAGACTTCAGCTTCTAAAATGTTTAACCAGCAATGGCCAAATACTTAGAGATCATCAGGTTGTTCAATATTGTTTTGAACCCTTTGAAGAAGCTCCTAAAGTTGTCTAGATTTTGCCCAGTGGGGTGTGCCCAGCCTCTCTTTGTAGACAAACAATGCTCAAAGTTTCATGTTTAATAAAATCAGTTCTTGACAAGATGGCAGTGACTAGAGGTGCCATAATTACAAATTCCCATACGTCCTTGTTTGAAGTCCACTTAGAGCAGTATTTTCAACCTTGGCAACTTCCAAATATGTGACTTCAAGTACCAGAAAGTTGTTCAATGACCATGTTGGCTGGGGAATTCTGGGATCTGCAGTCCACAACAAGCGTGGCCAGTGATGAGAATTCTGGGAGTTGAAGTCCATGCATCTGGAAATGGTCAAGATTGGGAAACGTTGATCAAGAACCACTGTCTCCACCCCATTTCCCTGCATACCCCAATGGCATAGCGGATTATCCCTTTTTTGTTGGCAGCTTCTGTTGCCTGTTTAAATGTGGTCCCTCTGTCATTGGAGATGCCATCTGTCAGGACAATGAGCAGCTTCTTGCTGTGAGGGCGCATGCCACGATTTGCTGTGAAGACGTCATCTCTGTAAAGAGAACCACAACTGAGTGGGTCTATAAGACACATCGGAGACTTTTCCCTCCCTTCCACCTTCCCGTCTCTGGTACTCACACTACATGGACAATAGCAGACGGAGTGTAGGTTTTTCCCTTGAAACGCTTGAAGTTGTGGATAAGATCTTTAATCTTCTTTCTAGTGTTGTTATAGGTCATGAAATCAAAAACCAGCGTAAATATAGAGGAGTACTGAACCACAGCAAACTGGGGATGGAAAAAGAAAAAAGATATTTGTGTATATGTGTGTGTAATACAACCACACACACATACATATACTGTATGCATAGATACACAGTATATATAAATACTTTTAACATTATGTAAAACAGGAAAGAAACAAGAATATTAGATAACCAAGAGCAGCGGTGGCACAGTGGTTAGAATGCAGTACTGCAGGCTACTTCTTCTGACAGCTGGCTGACTGCAATTCGGCAGTTCAAATCTCACCAGGCTCAAGGTTGATGCAGCCTTCCATCCTTCCATGGTGGGTAAAATGAGGACCCAGATTGTTGGGGGCAGCAGGATGACTCTGTAAACCGCTTAGAGAGGGCTGTAAAAGCACTGTGAAGCGGTACATAAGTCTAAGTGCTATTGCTATTGCTAACTACCAAAAGCAGACACATCTCAAAATTTAGTCATATTCCCCATCTATTCTCAGAGTTGTCCGAAGTACAGCAACTGTTATTTGATCACACATTCGTTCTTTGAGATCCAATAAAAATCTGATTTATCTCTCTATGAATTTCACATTAAAATTTTATCAGTGACCTTAGTCCAGTGACAAATCAAGGAAGAATTTCCACTATTGAGTAATTGACTTAGTGGCTAAGACTAAAAATAAGTTCCCTTTTTGTTTAATGTTGACCTAGCACCCCCCTCCCCCCAAAGAAAGATATTTAGTAACTTTAGGAGGAGGAGGAGGATGGAGGAGGAGGAGAAGAAGAGGAGGAGAAGGAGGAGGAGGAAGAGGAAGAAGGAGGAGAAGGAGACAAAGAAGAAGAAGAAGACAAAGAGGAAGAAGAAGAGGAAGAGGAAGAGGAAGAGGAAGAAGAAGAAGAAGAAGAAGAAGAAGAAGAAGAAGAAGAAGAAGAAGAAGAAGAAGAAGAAGAAGAAGAAGAAAACTCTAATGTCCCTTCAGATTTGGGCTCAAAATGTAACCAGCCAATGTCAGGTTGCATAGAACACCTCTAAACCAAAATTTGCACAAAGCCAAGCTGTGGCTATCCCATAAAGGGGTTGAAATTATCAGTCCCACATATCCTGCATGCCCTCAAATCTTGCTCTCACCTGCACATCTGCCCCAGTCACTGAGTCCATCAGGTTCAGGAAGAAGTTCTTCATGATGTGGAGCTCAGGGTCTTTAATGCTCCCAGAATCATCGTATAAAATCACAGCGTCCACACCAAAGACACATTCTGGGTGGACAAGAAGGAAGAGAGATTGAATAAACTTTAGCATTACCTTAGCAAATTTCCAGACGTCGATGGGAAAATTTTCCTAGGTTTCCTATATTTGGCATATAAATTTAACAGATGGGTGGGTGGGTGGATGGATGGATGGATGGAGAGAGAGAGAGATGATAGATAGATGATAGATAGATAGATAGATAGATAGATAGATAGATAGATAGATAGGCAGGCAAACAAGCAAACAAAAGAACAAACAAACATTATTCACTCATTATAAAGAAAATTGATCTCTCTGCTTGGTAGTAGAATCCAAGGGAAACTTCTTTTTTTTAACCCCTTCTTCCATACAATTACAGGTAGTCCTTGGCTTACAACCACAATTGAGCCCAAAGTTTATGTTGCTAAATGAAAGATTTGTTAAGTGAGTTTTGCCCTATTTTATGATGTTTCCTGACACATTTGTTAAGTGAATCACTGCAGTTGTTTAATTAGGAACACCATTGTTATGTGAATTTGACTTTCCCTATTGATTTGCTTGTCAGAAGGTCGTAAAAGTGGATCATGTGACTCCAGGACATGGCAACTG
Organism: Stegonotus admiraltiensis; assembly: GCA_032468215.1. Taxonomy (NCBI): domain Eukaryota; kingdom Metazoa; phylum Chordata; class Lepidosauria; order Squamata; family Colubridae; genus Stegonotus; species Stegonotus admiraltiensis. The sequence goes on from JANHZT010002369.1 coordinate 141,566, forward strand.
TCATAAATATGAACCAGTTGTCAAGCATCTGAATGCAAATCACATGCCTATGGGAATGCTGCAACTGTGAGAATTGTGAAGAACAGTCATAAGTCACTTTTTTCAGTGCCACCGTAACTTCGAACAGTCACTAAGTGAACTATTGTAAGTCAAGGACTACCTGTTCCTTTTCATACTTACGATTGTTGCAGCATCCCCATAGTCAAAATTCAGATACTTGGCAACTTCTCTCTGGAACATCATCCCACCCGAGAGATTAGAATGGCCCCCACTCTAATTCTCTTCCAGAAGGCGCCGAAGACCTGGTTCTGCCAGTGGGCCTGGGGAACCCAGAGTGGGATTGAGCCCATTAAATGGCTCGTGTGAGGTGCTGTCGCCGGAGCAGGGGGTGGGGGTGATTTTATTAAATTAATGTATTATATGACTCTTCTTTTATTAGTTTTATTGTTTTTATATAAGGTTTTGTATTCTGTAAGCTGCCTTGCCATGTGCAAATAGGCGACAATGTAAAATAAATGAATAAATAAATAAATAAATAAATAAATAAATAAATAAATAAATAAATTCATATTTCGTATGGTTGCAATATCCTGGAGTCAGGTGATCCCCTTTTGAGATTTTTTTGACAAGCAAAGTCAATGGGGAAGCCAGATTCACTTAACAACCGTGTTACTAACTTAACAACTGCAGTGTTTCACTTAACAAGTGTGGCAAGAAAGGTCGCAAATGGGGAAAAACTTATTTAACAACTGTCTCGCTTACAAAAGTTGGGACTCAGTTTTGTCATAAGTCAAGAATTACATGTACATCCCAACCTGATTTCTTATCATGGCTGGCTTGACCAGGAAGCAAGGTAAGATAGATACCTCTGGCAATAAATTGTGGGTGTCCCAAGATGCCACCAATAATTATTTAATGTGCTATCATTGGCATTTTTACTGTCAAGGAGAAGAATAATTCCTTGCAGAACATTTTGCCTTGGCTAGCTTCTGAGAGAGATGGGTGCCATTTTTATCCTTTCTCAAATAGCAAAGAACTTGGCACAATCTACCTTTCAAATCTAACGTGCAAATGTGAACTTCTTGTCGGGGTGTAGATAAATCCCCGTTTCCCCCCTGGGGGTAATTGCTCATATTTAGAGGTGAACGGATCTTGCTTTCCCTTGATGTATTCTTAAAGAAAATAAAACCCGAAGAATACATTCTAAGATTCTAAAATACATTTACTTTTATTGTAAATGAAAATAAAACCTCACTATCTAATTAATTAAATTTTGGCAAAGTTCCCGTTCTGCTGGGAGAAGCCCTGGCAGGTGATCAAAGAGTTAGAAGAGAAAGTAAAGTGAAGGAATGTAGACATGCGCATTAGAGTATAAATCATGAGTTAGTCAGTTATCAGTGTTACTATAGAAATCTTGCTGACGTGCACAGTCATCTACTGTAAAACTTAGAATAGGAGCACAACTGACAAATTCAAGAACGTAGTGACACTTCTCATCTGACCTTGGAAAGCTGGCTGGATCTCCTTCACATTTCCTTTGAAGCCATTTAGAATATAGCAGATGCCATTCAGATAATCGAGTTGCCCACATCTTCGTTCCCAAGTGGGACCACAGGCCTGTGTGTAGGAAGAGCCAACACAAATAGCTCTTGTAAACTTTGGCAGAATCAATATACACCCAGAGCAGCTCAGTCTTTGTGAGCAATGGGCTCTCATCCTCTGCAAACCAACATAGATTCTAGGATTCATACTAATATTTTTATTGTGCTTAGATTTTTTAAAAATTCTATTTGAGTCTTACCATTATCTTGGATTCAGACTCTTCATCAGCAGCCAATGAAAGACCTAAAGATATTCTAGGAACGACCTTGGCATCTGAAAAGATAGAGCAGGGGGTTGGACTAGAAGACCTCCAAGGTTCCTTCCAACTCTGTTATTCTGTTTGTCTCTATTTCTCAGACATCACTTTCAAACACACACGTCTAACCAAGGTAGCCTTTTTAAAAAAATAAATAATATCTCATTATGGATTTTGTTGGTCTTACTAGTGGCTCAAATGCATTCTGCAACTTTGCCTGGCTAAGAGATTTTGGAAGGGATGCATGGAGTAGAAGCAAGGACCCACATCCACATGTGCACTGTTGTGCATTACTGTCAGGAATTGCTCAGATCAAATGCTAATGACTAAGAATGCACTTTTAAAAAATGATTTTACTATTATATTTCTAATCTGTCCAATAACTGACATTCTGCAAGTTGATTGCAAAGGTAGCAAATATATATATATAGAAAAAATAAAAACAGAAATAATAAAGTGTGGTTAATTAATAGCACAGGGAAGAATCATAATAATCATTGTGTCCTATTTCCTGTGAGAACATCTAGCCTTTCATAGTTTTTGAAATTTATTCCCACCACAAGATCATACTGCAATAATTCCCTGTCTTCGGAGGAGACTGAAAAAATTAGACTTGGAGCCCTAAGAAAATACAGGTAGTCCTCGAAATACAACAGTTCATTTAGTGACTGTTACAAATGGCACTGAAAATAGTGACTTATGACCATTTGTCACAACTTATGACCATTGCAGCATCCCAATGGTCATGTGATTTACATACAGATGCTTGACAACTGACTCATATTTATGACAGTTGTAGTGTTCAGGAGTCATTTTGTGACCTTCTGACAAGCAAAGTCAATAGGGAACGCAGATTCGTTTAACAATTTAATAAATGAATGGTTAAATTCATTTAACCAGGTTCATTTAAATTAGTAAATTAATTAGTAAAATTAATTTACTAATATAACAATGGCAGTGATTCACTTAACAAATATGGCAAGAAAAGTCATAAAATGAGACCAATTCACTTAACAAATTTTTCATGTAACAACATACATTATAGGCTCAGTTGAGATTATAAATTGAGGACTACCTGTAATCTCATAAAATATAATCTCTTAGATTACAATTGGACTGGATTCCAAATCGTAATAATTCATATTTTTTCTTAATCATGGTTTGTTGACAAATCACTATTAACTGGGTTCACAGACCTGTTAATCTATAATATCCAAACTAAAATAGCTAAATTCATGTAACAAGCTAATAAAAAATCAAACTATATTACGGTTTAGGGATCTATGTGAAACCAGTAACATGTAAAACCAGTTCAAGCTTTCAATGCCAGTGTACTTTAAGAAATTCTCTTTTCATAAAATAAAAGGGGGAAAAATCCATATGTGGGAGAGTCACAAATGTATTTCAGCTTGCACTTACTGTTGAGGACAATTGGCTGACACCTCTGTGTATCGTATGAGCATTGGAAAAGAGAACCTGTCCGGTTGCCTGCGAAGGGAGCGCTCACTACCAACCTGAAGGGATGTTAAATAATATTTTAAAATTAATATTTAAATATTATTTTAGAATTAGTAGTTGAGACAAGCAGATCACTTCAAGAAAACTGAGATTCTTTTTAATTAAAATGAAGAGGTGTATGTTGAGAGTGATAGTTAAGATAAAATGCCTAAGATAGGTTTAATAATAATTAAATAATTAATGTATGTCTAATCTGTTTAATATAATTGTTTGATTTATATTGTTAAAATATCCATCTAAGCAAATGAAAGAGAAAAATGAATTGATAACTGGTTAGGATTTAAGATTTAAGTAACGAAGTTTGGGGTATAATGGCATAGTTATATAGATAGATTTGAGGGAAATATTTGTTTAAAATATTGAGTTGTGTTAATTGAAAATAAGATTTGTTAATTATTTGTTTTAATTTGTGACCGGAGCAAAAGCTTCATTTTGAAAAGATGTGTTTTATGATTTTTTTTAAAAAATAAAAATAAAAATAAATTATCTAAAAAAAAAAGAAAACCGAGATCCATGTTCTTAACATAATGAGCTCCATCCTCACCAGGAATTGCCATCAGATTTTGTCTGGATGACGCGATAGCCAAACTGGTCAGTTTCCTCCCCAAGGAAAATCACAGGAGCCTCAAAATCGATGAGATTGAAAGCTGAAAAGCACCGAAGGCCTGCAACAGAGGAAGGCAGCATAGAATCAATCAGCATAGAAGCACATCTGGTGGGTTTTTTTCTTCAAAAAGGGGCTGATGACAGTAATGGAGGTAGGATAGTGAATTATTCATATACAGATGAATAATTCAGTGTACAACCGCGATTGGGTCTGAACTTCAGTCACAAGGCGGTCATTAAATAAGTCATGCCTGATCTTACGGCCTCTTTTGCCGCAGTCATTAAGAAAATCAGTGTAGTTGTTAAGCGAATCCATTGACTTTGCTGGTAGGAAGTCTGCTGGGAAGGTCGCAAATGGCAATCATGTGGCTCAGGGGAGCTGCAAGCATCTTAAATATATGCCAGGAGAACTAAGGAAAAAATTTCCTGACGGTTAGAACAAGTAATCATTGCAATGATTTGCCTCCAGAAGTTGTGAATGCTCCAACTTTGAAGGCTTTTAAGACTTTACGACTTTTCTTGCCACGTTTGTTATTAAGTGAATCACTGCAGTTGCTACATAGTTCACTGCACTTAACATAGTTGTTAAGTGAATCTGGCTTCCCCATTGACTTTGCTTGTCAGAAGGTCGCAAAAGGGGATCACATGACCCCAGGACACTGCAACTGTCATAAGTGTGAGTCAATTGCCATGTGCCTGAATTCTGATCACATGATCATGGAGATGCTGCAATGGTCATAAGTGTGAAAAATGGCCATAAGTCCCTTTTTTTCAGTGCCGCTGTAACTTTGAACAGTCATTAAGTGAACTGTTGTAAGTCAAGGACTACCTGTATCAGAAAGCTGTAATACAGGTAGTCCTCAACTTACAACAGTTAGTTTAGTGAGTGTTTGAAGTTCCAATGGCACTGAAAAAGCGTGACTTATGACTGTCGTTCACACTTTTGACCATTGCAGCATCCCCATGGTCACTTGATCCAAATCTGGATGCTAGGGAACTGGCATATATTTATGAGGTTTGCAGTGTCCGAGGGTCATGTGATTCCCTTTTGCGACCTTCTGACAAGCAGTCAATGGGGAAACCAGATTCACTCAACAGCTGTGTTACTAACTTAACAACTGCAATGATTCACTTAACAACTCTGGCAAGAAAGGTAGTAAATTAGAGCAAAACTCACTTAACAACTGTCTCGCTTAGAAACATAAATTTCGGCCTCAGTTGAGGTCATAAGGTGAGGACTACCTGTATATCCTTGTGGGGAAACATTGCCTATTTTGTCCCAAATGGGCAACTGGACTTTCTTTGAAGATGTTTTGCTTCTCATCCAAGATGTTTTTTCAACTTTCAGAGAAGCTTCTCCAGCTCTTGGATAAGAAGCAAAATGTTTTCACAGAAAAACCACAAAGTCCAGTTGCCTCTTGAAAAAGCACCTTTAGGACAACCATGACCTGGATGACTGAGAATCTCCATAGACAATTATCTATTTTGCTTACTCTATATTGGTCATGGAATGCTAACCTCTCGTGCTCTACTGAACCCAGCTTCATCTGCTCCTCTGACTCAAATCTGTGGCCACACCGGAGAGCTAGTCAGCCTGGTAAAAACCCATAAACCAGAACAAGGAGTTGCCAAACAAAGGAAATAACCTTTACTCTAGCTCCGTGAGTTATAACATGAAAAGATAATTCACTGATGTTGAATAATAATTATTTCCTTCCTTTGGCAACTTCCATGCAATGAGATTTTGTGGTATGTCATGGTGATGAGGTCACTAACATTTTGAGTGTCTTTGAAGTGGAAAATGCAAACATCAAGGTGACATAGCTAAATGCTATTTGTAAAATAAGGGGCAGCTTACATATTGTATCTGCTTGTGGGTCTCCAATATGAATTTGGCCATTTTAAGAATATTCAACTAAGTAGACTTCACACAGATCAAGTCTTACTCTCTTGAGCAGGGGGTTGGACTAGGCGACCTCCAAAGTCCCTCCTAGCCCCCTTCTTCATTATCTCCTCTTAAAATACAATCTATTCTTTCCATTTCCCATCTCTTACATATAAACAAATCCATACAGCATCATTCTAATGTTAGCAAAAGCCCATTAAAGACTGTCAGAATGAACAACATATCTATTTTAAACCTGATCAAATAAACCAACTTTATATTTCTTTCTTTTACTACTAAAAACTTTAATGCCATTCAAGTCATATTGCAGAACTTGATTTCTTTTCATTTTTTTCCCTTGGTCCCTTCTCATTGTCCCTCTTTTGTAAATCCAAGATAGGAAAATTGTCCAGGTGATTCTCGTGGGTAATTGTTTGTATATGTCTTTTAACTATTAAAAAATCAGCTGGCTTGTAGGTCCAGTGTAACACTTTTTCCATGTCATTCTAGTATCCTATCAATTGTAAATCTACTTTCAACTCAATCTCAGTCTAGTCAGGTAAAACGGTTCCTCTTCTATAACATCTTTCAGACACAGTCTCTTCACAGAGGCGGATGTCACTATTAACTTCTGAGCCCATTTTTCAAAAATATTTTACAATAAGTCCAATGTTAGAATATTTTGCTTCACTTAATAATTGAACGTCAAGTTTGTGTCTTCTCCTTTCATTGTTGTGAGAAGAACACAAACCTGACTTTCAATTAACCTTTAATTCCTTTAGTGTCCCATTTTTAAAGTCTTTTTTTTTTTAAAAAAAGTAATAATTTCCCACAGAAAGGTCATCAAGAAGTGCGATTAGTGCCACTCAGGGTACAATGATGGTAAGTATTCATGTTCTCCAGGGTGGTTGAAGGTATCATGTGAATACACCCAATGAAATGAATGACATGCTTTGAACATGCAAAATCTCCAGAGAAACTCATAGTTCTCTCTGGCTGCATGAGAATATAAAGCTTTCACTTTTTCTGTTTCAATTTTTATTTCATCTTTTTTTTTAAACCACAAAATGCACTTTGTTTTGACACACATATGAAGATAGAGGACGGTGGCTGTATTTGAAACATCATCCTACCCCAAATTCCTTCAGAATCGGTAAGTCACATATCTTTCTTTTCCACAAATCTGTATCTCTTCTACAGCTACCCTATAGACCAGTGATGGCTAACCTTTTTGCCATCGCGTGCCAAAAGCGGGGGGAGTGCGGGGAGGTTTTGCGCACGTGAGTGCCCACACCCATAATTCTATGCGCCCCACCCCCACGTATGTGTGCGTGACCCCCTCCCCATGCTTCCCTCGCTTTTGGCATGTGATGGCACAGCGGGCTCGGTAGGCCCATTTTTCACC
>JANHZT010002369.1:167591-197002 GCA_032468215.1 Stegonotus admiraltiensis
AGACAGCTTGGCTGTCTTAGGAATTCTGGGCGTTGAAGTCCACAGGGTGTGAAAGAGCCAAGTTTGCCTACCACTGACTTAACCAAAGAAATAGAGCAGTTGATTTTTCAAAATAAAAAAAATCACTGTTGAAAGATTAAAATGTCTCAAAAAATGGACTTGCATGAGTTTTTTTTTCTTTCCACTAGGTGAAATCGACAAGAATTCTGCCATTTTCTCCTTCTAAACCAAGCAACAGAAAAAAATGGTAATTCCCCACCACCACCACCTTGTGGTCAAAATTAGGTCAACTGTTGGGCACCTCAGTATTGGACGTTGAAATATTCCCATGATCATTCCCGAGATTGGAGTGATTGACAAAGAGGGTTCATGGAGTAAATGCATAATGCTCTCGTTCAGTGTTTCTCAATCATGGGAAGGTTAAGATGCGTAGATTTCAACTCCCAGAATTCTCCAGCTAGCTATGCTGGCTGAGGAATTCTGGGAGTTGAAGTCCATGCATCTTAACCTTTTCAAGATTGAGAAACACTGCTGTAGCTATATCCCTCTGTCCAGTGGTGGGATTCAATTAATTTAACAACCGGTTCTCTGCCCTAATGATTTCTTCCAACAACCAGTTCACCAAATTGCTCAGAAATTTAACAACCGGTTCTCCCGAAGTGGTACGAACTGGCTGAATCCCACCACTGCCTCTGTCCCCTTCTTCATAATAGGTCATGAGGCACTAAAAATATTAGTGCTCTTGGATTCACAACTCCAATAGCTGAGAGGGAGGTGGAGGCAGATGACCATCATGGCCAGAAGAGAAATTTCTCTGTAGTGCCTCAAAACCCCTAGACCACAGGTGTCAGATCACGTCACATAACGTATCGCAACATTTTTTGCCTTTGTGGAGCCGGGGTGGGCGTGGCCTGTGCGTGACACATCCGGTCTCTGGGCTGCCAGTTTAACAGGCCTGCCCTAGACAGTTTTGAATGGCTTTCTACCCTTTCTTAAAGCAGAGAGCATAGCAATAGCAATAGAACTTATATACCGCTTCACAGTGCACAGCCCACTCTAAGCGGTTTACAGAATCAGCATATTGCCCCCAACAATCTGGGTCCTCATTTTACCCACCTCGGATGAATGGAAAGCTGAGTCAACCTTGAGCCGGTGAGAATCGAACTGCTGGTAGTCGGCAGAATTAGCCTGCAATATTGCATTCTAACCACTGTGCCACCATGGCTCTTTAAGCATGACTTACACATCCTTTGCTAATGAACTATAACTTGCCCAGGTTGCTGGGAGAAATATAATTCCACACATGTGGAAGCCCGGCTTAAGGAAAAGTGCTCAGCTCATTTCCTCTTTTAACTCCTTCATCTTCCTCATTATTTGTCTGTATGCTCCCTCATCTCTTTCTACAATTCTCTCTTCAGTTTCAGAGTCAGTCCGCCATCAAACTCCACATTGCCAGCATCCTTACCTCTTCCCACCTGGATCAGCCCCCAGACCGGCAGGGCATCCTTTATAAGAAAAATAACCGCACTGCTTCTTATCAGCGCTGCTGGTGTGAGCTCCGAGGAAATCTTCTTATCTTCCGGGAACAGCCTGGAGACCGGGCTCCTAGTCAGCTCATTGTGTTAGAAGGCTGCACGGTGGAGTTGCAGGAATCCACCTCAGAGCCTCATACTTTTAAAATCTGCTACCCCAATCACTTGCCTGACCAGTCCTATAAGATGGCAGCCGAGGATCAAGAGACCATGGAAGACTGGGTACGAGCTCTGAGCACAGCGGGATTCGAGTACCTCCGAGCGTTGGTTACCGAGTTAGAAGGCCAGTTTCACCGGTTGAAGAGCCAACAATACTCTAAGGAAGAAGCAAGCTGCAAGGCAACAGACCTTTCCCTGCCGCCTCCGAAACCGGTAGAACAAAGAAGGTTCTCCAACATGGATTTTGCTTGCCTCCATCAGGAATTTGGGGAGGATGTCAAAAGGGTTAGGATGAAGTGGCAGGAGGGAAAGGAGAAGCATGTCCCAGAAATGGAGAATCTGATGCGTTTTAAATAGGGCAATCAGCAATCCCCAAACATTTGGCTGTGACCGACGAATTTGGAGGCACCCAATTTCAGTTTCAGTGGAGTTGGTGTCGGTGAAAATGATAATTCTTGTTTCAAAATATTGGTTCTTCTTTAAACACTTTTAATAAATATGTCTGGAAAAAGTTGAGAACCGGGCTTTTTTGACCAAAATGCAGCAGCATTCAGGAAGAACAAGAGCTTTTCTTAGGAAAGGGACATTTGTGGGTTTCTTATTGTGGGTTTTAATTACACCAATGTCTAATGAACAAAATCACCTATCCAGAATGAAAGAGTGGTTCCCCACCAGGATCTTTTCCAGGAAGAGTCAAAATTCTGTTTTCCAGTAAGGCAGGATTGGGATCCATGAATACTGCAGCCTGATCTATACTAGACAGCAGGGGCCTATTACTAACAAAAATAACCAGTGTCAACCCTGAAGCCATTTTGGGAGCAACTTCAGGCGTGTTAAAGCTGTGGGGACATGAGGGGGGAGATAAGAGATAGCTGAGGGGGATGTATAGCCAAAATAACATTCTTTCCTGTGGGAGCCAAGGACATTGTACCAGGTATTGGAAGAGTTTGGACAAGAGCCAGGCAGAGCTGAGACTATAACCTGATTGGGCCATGTCATGAACATGTGACCTGGGGGCAAGAACTTGGGGTTTTGATTTGGGTGGGGAAAACTCTGGGTTCTTCAGAGTCGGGTCTTCACTAACTGTGCCAATAGGACATTCCTAATAAATTCACATTTTGAGGAAATTCTAGGCCTCAAAAGTTTTGATTTCTTTGGGTCTGTTACCTGGAACCTTGACACACAGATTTCCAAATGTATACTTAGAATAAAGCATGGAATGCAGTTTTGAAAAAAGGCTGTCTATACTGGTTTCTTCTGTCTGATACTATCTAGACAGCTGGGGCTATAACTGACAATTCCTAGGTAGCATAGCTACCAGGGTGCAGGCATGCTATTTAAATGAGTATTAGCAATAGCGATAGCACTTAAGGCTTATATACTGCCCTATAGTGCTGTTACAACATTCTCTGGGTGGTTTACAAATGTCAGCATACTGACCCCAAAAATCTAGGTTCACATTTTATCAACCTTGGAAGGATGGAAGGCTGAGTCAACCTTGAGCCAATCAGGATCAAACTCCTGGCTGTGGGCAGAATTAGCCTGCAATACTGGGTTCTAACCACTGTGCCACCAGGGCTATTAGTTTGAGGTCAGCAGTATCCAGCTTAGAGGATCTTCTACAGATCTTCTAAGGTATCTTCTTCAAATACCACTGTAGATAAACCAGGGATGATGGTGTTTCCCCAATAATTATCTTTTTCTTCCACTTTGAGTGGAAATACTGTTTCTATGTATCATTTATTAAGGATTTCCTCAAGCTTTACTACAAGTTGCAGCATCTGTGATGCTCTACCTTTATTTAGTTCAGCTTTAGAAAAAAAAAATTCTTACTTCAGACTCCAAGAAGAATCCACACTTTTCTGAAGTCTGATTCTACATAGAATCATTGGGCGATTCTCAACATGATCTCCCTGTAGTAGCAGATTGGCGTCTGGAGATGTTCTAACTTTGGGGAGCCAATGGAGGGGGTGCAACCTGGGAATACCTGCTTCCCTTTTGCAGGAAACTCTTGATACACAGCAGAGATGAGATGTTGAATACTATTTATTCTGAAGAAAATCTCAAATCTCAAAGTTTTCTGCCCGGATTCTTAAACACAACAAAAAAGAATAAAACTGAACTGTGTGCTATGACCCAACACCTAGCATACACTACTATACTTTATTTAAAATTAAGGCAAATATATATATGTATGTAATACCAGAATGAAAATTTAGTTGGGGGGAGGTTTCAGTTGGCAACAAAGAGAATAGAGAATCAGGTTCACAAGATAATCCCAATATAATTATATATATAATTTTAGATGTAATTATAATCCTAGCATATTTATACTTTACTCCTTGTTTTAGGTTCCAGAATATAGTGCTTTGTTTTCCTTTCCTACTTTTGCCATGTTTCCAATGAAACATGAACACTCACAAATGTGAGGGGCAAATGACTGTCCAGATGATGTCTAGCTGTTACTTCCCTATTGGCTAGACTAGGGGTCCCCAACCTCTGGGCCGTGGCTCACTATTGGGCCTTGAGCCATTCGGAACTGGGCTGTGGAAGTGGTAGCCGAGCTTGCACAGCAGGTGTGCATACCCACCACTGACACAAGTGGAACTGCACATGTGAGCACACTTGCCTGCTGCTCATGCAGAACCATCCCTGCCAGTCTGCAAAGCCAGAGAGATTGGGGAACTCTGAGCTGGACCCAAGGAATTGACTTCAACATCTGGAGGGCTACAAAATCACAGAATGTTATGGGCTAAGAAGAGGGGAAGGAATCTCATGGAAATTACTTGTAGAAAAAAAAGGGATGTGAAATATTTACAGTGGTATCTTGCCACTGGACTGCTTTGAAACTCACCCAATTTGGTACTCAGCGCATTTTGATGTAAACATTTTTGTCCCGGAACTCACTGTTTGTTTGGCATTCAATGCACCAGCTAGAATTCGTAGGTGTTGGCTGCCTTGTGACGTATAACATTATTCCGTGTGGGAAAAATGTTTGGTACTTATTAATTTTTGCTACTCATCGCGCCTCCCAGAACCAATTAATGATGAGTACCAAGGTACCACTGTATTTCCTTATCAGCTTCACAGCCTCCCTCCCAGTTTCCCTGGCCCAATTAAACTCATAAAAATGCTTAAGGAACTGCAACAGAAGCGTGTGGAGGGGAATGCAAGTTCAAATCTCCAATGACCATGGCAGATTCATCATACTTCATATTACTGACCAGCAGGAGAGCAAAATGAAATTCCACCAAGTGCCCACCCAGGTATTATTCAAAGAATAGGATGTGCAATGTGTCCAAATCATTGTAACAGACCCAGGCAGTAAAATGCTTCAAAGGGCTGACCCAACTGGAGGCTTTGCAGTGAACCAAGATTTCACCTCTCCCCTATGCCAGGCCTTCCACCCAAGTCTTGGATGATCAGATCATTCATTTGGCAGCTGCCAAAGAAGGCGCCATCTCCCTTTCCATTTCCTAGTTTTCCCTCTGAAGGGGAAAACAAATCTGGGGTGGCACCATAAGAGATGGAACAACCTTGGACAGGTTTATGGGAAAATCAGCCACTCTCACATCTATGTCCATTTTGCCCCCTGCCCTCATAGGGCATGGGATGAAATGTACAACAAGATGGAGTGCCTAGAAAACCCAGATTTTAGCAAAACCTCTCTAGGACTTGATTTCAGTCACAAATGTCAGAGAATGCAATTAGCTGTCCAGAAGGAATTTCTCTGACTCTCAGCACAATCTATTAGGGCTAAATCTACATCACTCTGGGTCTAGGTTGTCTGAATCCACCTCCCTCTGGTTAACTGAATTTCTGTGGTACAGGCTTTCTGAACCTGGACTTCTTCAATAAGCAAACCATTGTTTTCGATCTGAACCATCCCATAAAAATAAATAGCTTAATTCAGAATAACAACAAAACAGAGCTGGAAAGGACCCTGGAAGTCTGCTCATCTAGCCCCCTCCTCCAGCAGGAAAACCTACACCATTTCAGACAAATGGTTGCCGAATCTTTCCTTAAAAACCTCCAGTGTTGGAATTTCAGTTCGATTTATCCTTGGTTAACAAAGTAACTCAACAAATTTGGGTCTCCATTTTGTTTTGTTAACATTTTTAGACAAAGCAATGCAGGAGGGATGAGGAAATCTAATAAAAATGAAGCACAAATTATCAAAAAAAAAACAAAGAAAAAGTATTAACAAGTAGGACAGCAAAGAGTTGTTATTTGTAATTTACTGCTTGACCAAATTAGGGGCAGCGGTTAAAAAAAAACTTTAAAAATAACAATAAGGCATGGGGAGATGATGGATTCCTAATTTCCAGTGTCTGTCCCATTAAATAAGAGCACAAGGTCAAAGAAACCCCCCCAAGGATCTGTATACATAATTACAATACTGAAACATATATATAATATATGTGTTAGAGAGAAAAAGTATATACAGAGAGGAGAATAGGCTAATAGAACATTTTCATTAGGGATGTGAATCCAAAGAGAAACTGCTATTTGGTACAGATATATTTGGGGAAGTGAGATTCTGAAACAGGCTCATGATTTTCAGACTATTCACAACTGCAGAGAACATGACACAAGAGAAAGAAAAGATGCTGCGGAAGAATTGGGAACTCACGAATCCAGTATGGACTCATAATACTGTAGCCCAGTCTGACTTCCAAAGCAGCAAGAATTTATCTTCCAGTTTCAAACTCCCCAAACATCTTTCCACCATTCCTAAGCTGATCAACCCTTTGACCTGCCAATAATATTTTCCTAGACTGCATAGAATAGAAACCCAGAATTTTGACAGTTGCCTTCTGCTCCACCATTAACGGTTTGCAAGGCAGTTATCGGCACATAGTTCCTTAAAAGGAAACAGATCGCTGTGGCCGCACAGCGAACCACAGAAAAAAAAATGTCTAGAGCAAAATACATTCCAATTACTTTAAAATAGTGTTTCCCAATTTGGCAGCTTTAAGATGTATGGACTTCAACTCCCAGAATTCCTCAACCATTTCCCATGCTGGCTGGGGAATCCTGGGAGTTGAAGTTCCCACATCTTAAATTTGCTAAGGTTGTGAAATACTGCTTTAAAGTCCCATTTTTGTGGGACAAGGAAATCAGGCATGCATAATATTTGTTAATATCTACATCAACAAGCTATAAACCAGCTTTAAACCAGCTTTATCAGCCACTGCTCAAGAAACCCTGTTGGTTTTGTGAAAAGACAGGGGAGCAGTGCTAAAATTGGAAAACATTTTCAGTTATCTTCAAAAAGTACACCCCAGGAACTATCTAAGTAAGTCAGTGGAGGTTAAAAACTAATTCTTAAGGAATTTATTCTGTAATGGAGAAGGATCTTTTGTTTTTAAGGGATAGGATTAAAAGCTAAATGTAACAAACATTTCAATAATTTACAGCTGTAGCCATTTAGGGAGATACAGTTTGCCAAAATCTCTTGTAGGGGACAAAAGTTCCCCCGAAAAGTAAATACCTCTTTTGGACAAAATAGCAAGCGGTCAGATAAAGGTTACCCTCCTAGATTTCTCAGGAATGTTTCTGCCAAAAACTATTTCTGAAGGGCAAGGAAATTGACCTTTTTCCCCCCTTTGTTCTGACTGAAACTATTTGACTACATGTCAAAAACAGAGAACCAGAAAATGCAGCGTCTCTTTCGAACCCAAACTAATTACTTCTCTTTTCTGCACTAATGCAGCAAACTTTTCTAGAAACTGAGGGTTTTTTTTTTCCTTGTTGACTGCTAGGAATCCCTTATATGGGAACAGTCAACTGGCCAGTCCTAGCTTCCTTAATCTTCTGCCACAGTTTTGACACACATCATTGTAAAAAGCCAACAGGACCAAGCTTTTCTTTTCTTGAATGTCCAAGCTCGAAGAAGCTACCCTGGTTCCATGTCTGCCTATCAACAAATGGTTCTGAAAAGAAAGGCGATTTGGCCAGGAGACAAGGCAGCTAGCTTAGCCTGTAAGAAGCCATGCAAAGGGGTGGGGGGGAGTACCTATCTATATGGGATGTTTCCTAAGTGCCCTGTGGAGCCCATCAGGTTGAAGAGAATTGGTCAGGTGGGGGGGAAATATGCGATAATGTTAAAAGGGCCAATCCACTTTGCAATGGCAGAAGAGTCTCTTAATATTGGGGAGGGGCAGTGTCCATACTTTGCCTTTCTGGAGGAAGATTATGTCATCCCTGGAGCGGTTAAACAGTTTTAAAGGGAAGCGGTTCTGTACAAAGTACTTGTATAGAACGCAATTGTTTCCTTGGTTAGACTCCCAGCTTGGAGGGGACAGAGGAGTGTTGCGCAGTTGCATCTGTCGGTTGTGGTGAAATTCACATGGGGGCCACCAAGTTCCGTATCCACGCATAGAGCACAGCAGCTATTGTGGACTTTTTCTCTCTGGTCCTTACGGTCGAGGAGAGCAGGATAGGGGACTCAAGCCCACCTCAGGTGCACAAAAGAGGTAACCCTGTGGACCCCAGGTAATTCTCCTCCAACTCCCTCTGACCCTCAGTCTGGGGGATTTCCGTGTCCAGTTGCGATTCCCCTTGGCGTACCTCTCCTCCATTCCTTTGGGTCCTTCAACCACACTGTGCCTCTAACGGCAACCATGTTCTTGGTCCTCGGGAGTTGCTCAGCCTTGTGCTGTCCAACCCCTTTAGTATTATTCAAAAATAAGTGTCCTGGAGCACAGAGCCCCCTGAGGTTTCCCCATCTCTTCCATCTTCGGGAGCCGATTTGGGTTCTTTTTTCCTCAAAGACAGCTTCTTCTCTTTCTTTAACTTGGCTTCCTCTTTGGTTCGTTCTTTCTGCTGCTTCTTCTCCCGCTCCTTCTCCTGCTTCTCCCGCTCTTTCTCCTGCTTCTCCCGCTCCTTCTGCAACTTCTTCTCCCGCTCCTTCTGCAGCTTCTGCTTCTCCTTCTCTATCTTCTCTTGCTTCTCCCGTTCTTTTTCTTTTCGCTTTTCCGCTTTGCTGCTGCTGCTTTTCTTAGGGCCACCCAAGGGGGTGTTGTTCCCGGTAGGGGAAGGCAGGGCAGCGTGAAGACCTTCGGATACCACCACCTGGTTCTGGGCAGCAGCAGGGACCCGGGAAGGTGAAGGAGACTCAGCCAGGGTACTTATGGAATGAGCTGGGGAGAAGGAAGGACCACTGATGCTGCCTAGGGCAACCCTGTGCTTTAGCCCTGTGAGGCTCAGGAGGCTGGCACTGGCTGTCAGGGGAGGGTTCATACGGTAGCGCTCCTCGTGGATGGCTCGTGAGCCGTGGAGTCGGCGGGAAGGCTTGTACTGGAGCTCCCCCCGAGTTTCCCGCCATTTCTTTAGCTGAGTGGTATTCTCTCGCTCGATGAGGGCTTCAGTAACTGGAAGATTAATCACCTGAATCAGAGAGGAAGAAAGAAACAGGGGAAGGAGGAATAACTACACGTGGCATCTTTTGATCCACCTTCCCTTCTACAGCTGAGGACTTTGTCATGAAGTACATGCAAGCCAGGAGTGGATCCCATTCAAAATCCTTATTAATAGAACCAGATCCTTTGCTTTTATACATAAAACAATACTGCCTAGACTTATAAACTACTTCTAAGTGTTTTATAGCACTCTCTTAAGCCGTTTACAAAATCAGCACATTGCCCCCAACAATACACACACAAATACACAACTCTAGCAATGCCCATCACAGCATTAAAGCCAGGAAAAGCTTTCTAAGTATTTTTTAATTACATAGTTAAAGAAAAGCTACATATATTCTTATCAGCCAATTTCAAATTACTGCGTAAATGTGATATTCAGAAAGCATTAAGCATCCCAACTATGTTTCTGAATTTAAAATCCATTAATAAATTCAAAACGTGACTATTTCAGCAGACTTGAGGATCTCAGGGAAATGGAGTTTTGAGAAGATGTAATGTGATGTATGTGGGATGACCTTGGGAGAAGAGAAGAGATGCTGCCCAAGGAATGGTTGGGTAAGGTAGCCTGCAGCATGGTTGGCTCAGGGATTCTGGGAGTTGAAATTCACTGTTTGTAAAATTGCCATAATTCACATTCTTGGTTTACATTATATTTGAAAACCTTGTTTTATTACCCAGCCAAAAAACTTTGGGGCAGCAATATACATAAAGAAAAGCAACAAAGAAAAAAGTTGGGATTCTCACCTCATGGACCAAGTATTCCTCTTGCATGATCTGAACGGGGAGATTTCGCAGTTTCTCCATCGTCTCATACATGCCTTGACAAGACCGCAACTTGTCCACTGAGCCCAAGGCATTCCGGAGCAGCACTAAGCCCACCCGGAAAATTATCTTCACTCCTGCAAGAAGATAAACAGGAGGAAGAAAGGATCAAATCGAAGAAAAAGGGGAAAGAAAGTTGGAACAGAGGCCCAAGGATAGGGTCACAAATGCAAGATTTGATGCAGTTGAAGAAACCAAAGTCCATTAAAGGAGAAATGTTGTAAGATTTTAAAACAATCCTAGCTAAATTTGGCTCTTAAATCCAGCACCCCGTTTTATACAAAGTGCAACCAATCAGGGCCCCCTCGGTGTCTGTGAAGGTGTATGTTGTCAGCTACTAGGAAAATGTACCACCTATCCTTGGCTCTAATCTGCATTTTATTGCTCACTGAATGAGTAATCACCATTACCTTGTAGAACAAAGAGGATTCTATTGTAAGCTCCTGTGCAGAGATCATTTGGCCTATCTTGAATGTTTTGCTATAACCACATTTTTTATTTAATAATCCCGGGTTCTAGCACAAAGAGTCATTTGGTTGAGGAGGGCTTGATTGAATAAATAAATAAATAAGAATAAAATAAATACTGGAGCTGTTATTCCATGCATTCCATGCATTCTTGCAAAGACAAGCCTTGTGGAATACAATAGAATTCTAAGTTACAATGCATCAGAAATGAGACAGACAAAATCAATTTTTTCGATACCATGCATAATTCACAAACATCTGACTCGTCAGCTTAGTTCTCCTGGTAAAGAGATTGATTGATCCCCAGTATCATTTCGAGAATAATCATGTTAGACTAGATTTGACATCATATAATTTTTCTGTTTCTTTCCTTCTACCCGTTTGGCTTTTTTTTTTTTGTTAAACAGCCATCAAGACTGCTAAGATGCTGGCCAGGACTATTTAAATAATGGTAGAGGGAGGTTCTCCTCAAATGAATTAAAAGAAATCAGACATTGCAGAATCACTGTGGGTTTTTCCCTTCCTGATGGAATCTGTGTAAGGGAAGAAGCAGGCATGCAGCAATTGACAGAAATCCAAAGAGAACTGAAGGTTATAGCTCACCTTCGCAGAAAAACATATCCCACACGCGTAACACGGAACACCAAGGCAAGGTCCGGGAGAAAATGCACATAAACCACTCGGTCATATACAAGATGGGGTCGACCTTGTATCTCTTCAGGTGACGATAGGCAATGGGAGACGCTTGTCGGAGAAGTGCAAAGAAGATCTCCCCGTCTAACTGGATTGCCTCCTGAACAAGAAGCACAGATGGGATCTGGAGTGAATTCAGGGGGTCTAGACATGATAGCCTGTATTCCCCCGCCAATGCTTTTATCTTTTATCTCCAAGGTCTCAACAGGGTTTATAGCTTCTGTGAGCAGCAAAGAAAGTTGAGGAGATGCAGAATTGAATCGTACATTGCACCAATCTATTGTTTGCTTAACCACTGTTTGTTGAACATAGCACAACTGGCTGGATCCAGACACCAGACTAAGCCCTAAAGCTTCGTATGACATTCTAAACCAAAGTCAAAAAAAAAAATCATGATGGGTCATCCCTCTACCTGAAGGCCAAAAAAAATCTGCAAGGCTGAAATGGTTGCAACCGTTCAAGGTTTCTGTAGGCAAAATTGTGTTGCTCCTTTCCATTCAATGAATTAAGAAACTAGATTGACCTCAGAGGGGTGGGCAGGGTTCAGCTTTGCTCATCGTCAGACACCTGCCAGAAGTCGGCCTACTCGTGACAGATAAGTCATGATTTAACTCAGTCTTAAGATCAGTCAGAGAATATGAAATTTCAAGTTGACCCGGGGGGGGGGGATAAGGGGAAGTGAGAAAAGGTTGGAGAAGAAACCTGCCAAAAAACCAACTGAGATGAGGTGGCCCAACAGAAAAACCATTGCCTTTTTTTTCAAGAAGCACATATTCTAGCTGTGGAAAGCCGAAAGTTTTCAGGTAGCATCTGTCGGGAATTCCTTAAGACCACACCATCTGTTTTCAAAACTGCTCTGCAGCTGCACAATCCTGAAAAAGGATGAGCTGCAAAAGGCTGTTTTTTTGTTTTTGTTTTGTCTTCAAATCCAAGACCCTACTGAATATTTTTCAAATTTTGGGCCACCCACTCTTTTCCAGGAAGTTCCATCCTCCAGCACAGTATATATTTCTACTAGAGACAATGCTATGTCTTCCTTAAACGATACCATCATTTCTGTACATTAATAAGGGAATTCCATCTGTTTCAGCCAGATTGGAAATCTACAGGCCGAATCAGGTACCTTTTCATTCATAACTCCCCCAATACTCTAAGATTCCACTGCCAAGAACAATGTTTCAGCAACCAATGAATATTTTTCATCAGTGCAACCTATTTTTTAAACCAACAAGGTGTAAAATCAAAGCAGGTTTGTTAAACTTCCAGAAAACTTAATACAGGTAGTCCTCAACTTACGACCACAACTTACGGGGCCCAGCATTCTTGTTGCTAACATTTGTTAAGTGAATGTTGCCCTATTTTACAACCTTTCTTGCTACAGTTGTTATGTGAATCACTGCAGTTGCTGAATTAGTTACACAGTTGTTAAATGAATCTGACTTCCCTGTTGACTTTGCTTGTCAGAAGGTTGCAAAAGGGGATCACGTGACCCCAGGACAGTGCAACCATCATAAATACGAGTCAGTTGCCAAGCGTCTGAATTTTGATCATTGAAGTTGCCATGGTCATAAGTATGAAAAATGGACATTAGTCACTTTTTTCAGTGCCGTTGTAATTTTGAATGGTCACTAAATGAACTGTTGTATGTTGAGGAGTACCTATACATTTATTTATTTGTATAAATCTATTTTGGCTGTTTTTAAAAAATGCACCCTTTAAAAGGAGCTTTTATACTACCTATTTTCCTTCTGGTGACACCCAGGTTGCTAACTCCTTGATTCTCAGGATCGTTAACATTTTAACAAGAAATGAACCCCTAGTGCCCATCCTTATACCGGAAGTTTCTTTGCCCAGGTAATCCTCAATTTATGACAGTAATAGAGCTAGGATTTCCCGTTGTAAGTTATGATGGCCGCAAATTGAGGCATCCACATGACCAATCCAACTTTACAACTTCTTTTTGCAGTGATTGTTAAGCAAATTTGTTCATTTGTTAAGCAAACACCACAATCAGTAAGCAAACTCATTGGCTGTTTTTTCTCTGCCAGAAAGCACAATAAATCGTAGTCAAGTCTCTGCATAAATGCAGGCCAGTTGCACTCAAAAGACAATCACATGAATGCGGGGGTGTGTGTGTGTGTGTGTGTGTGTTGGGAGCTGGAGGGCGCAGCCACCCTAACTTCAAATATGGGTAGTAAGTTCCTTTTGGGAAGTCCATTGTAACTTCAAATGGTTGCTAGGTGACTAATCATTAAGCAAGGACTACTTGTAATACAAAAGGTATTCCCAGTGAAGAATTCTAAAGTGCTTTTCTCTATGGGAAAGCAGTCAAACTTACCAATCCAGCACTGTAGTATCCAGGAAGATATTTCTCACAGATTTGCACCAGGCACCAGAAAGCTTGCTGTGGAGAAAGACCAAGGAATCTTTAGCCCGGATAATTGCAGTAGCCACAGTTGGGTGCATGGCAGACTAGCATTCTAGCAAACTCCCAGTTAGAACTTTCCAGTTACTAAGCCAGCAAATTCAATTCAGGGGCCTTAGCCCTTTCCTAAACCTGGGGCTTCCAGGTTTCTTCAACGACACAGAAGTAACATATCAGAGCCAGTAGCAAAGCCACAGAAGGAGAACAAAGTCACGATTTGAGAAGAAGCCCAGATCCCATCAGGGCTGCCAGTTAGTGTAATGGTTATGTTTTAACCCCGCACATGCATGATGCAGCATGAAAACATGGTCACTGTCAACGCTCTGGACCTAGTTTCTGGAACTGGTAAAGTCCCTGGCAGTCCAAAAGGATAGAGGTTGATATGTAGGTGAGCAGGATGCCTGCTATAAAAAAGACTTCCAAAGTGCAGCGACTATTATATATATCAGTGATCCTCAACCTTTGTGGCTTGACGGCCTGGGTGGGGTGGGAGAGAGGGGGGAACTGGGCCTCATGAGTGATGGCAGAATGCACACAGCTCCACTTAAGCAAGAGGGAAGCCTTTAGGGTGCGGTTTTGCGCTCCTTCAGGCTTCATGCCAAAAGCTTTTGGAAAGGGATGAAAGCCTGAAACAGCATGAAATCGCTCCCCCAAAACCTTTTGCCCATTTGCAAAAGATTTTGGCACTGAGAAGACTTTGGAGGCGCTGTCTCATGCTCCTTCAGGCTCACTGAGGTTGCCCAACGGTCCAAAAGTGGACCAGGTGTTCAGCACAGGCAGCTTCAGTGAGTCAGCGAAGCTGAGCAGGACACGTTCGTCCCATTCAGCGTCTTCTCTCACCACTCCCCTCTTGGAGTATCAGGAGTAGGTGGTCTGGTGGCCCAGCTGGCAGGGGGAGAGGGGAACTGACCCAAGCAGTATTCACTCACACACGCAGCTCCACTCACACAAGGGAAAAGCCTTTGGGGCTCCACTCGTGCAAGTGGAGCTGCACACATGCAACTGCCTGCCTCTTGTGCAGCCCGGTTCCAAATAAGCCACGGCCCAGTAGTGATCCACAGCCTGAGGATCGGGCATCCTTAATATACATGCTCCAAACTGCTGAAATATTCTGCAAATATAAGTAAAACTAGGAAGTGTGGCTCTTTCCCAGGGAAACTATGCTTTCTAAGCTGGCAACTGCAGTGCGAATGAAGCAGCTCCTCACCTCTGCGGGCATATGCATCAGCAAAACTGCAGCTACGGGTGCTTGTGCTTGGCAATAACCTTCTTCTGGCCGGTAGATGGTATAGGCTTTCAGGATGCGATAGAGGTCCTGCTGCCTGTGACGGTGAAGGATAAGGAGTGGAAAATTTAATCTAGACCCTTGGACTCTACGAGCTCACTGTTCATAAGACCAAACTCTAGGAAAGCAGAATTCTCTGTTATGTTTCTTTCGGGTCTTTAATTAATAACAAGGCCTAAAGGCCAGTTAATGCTCAGCATTTCTCAGATCATGTGCCAGAATGTTAATGAAACGGCTAAAAGTGTCACGGCAGACATGAGTTCCTGATTAACCCTGTGTTCCATTATCTTAAGTCTAGAGATGAAGAAAGGCACTGAAAGGCACATCAGAGATCAGATACAGGAGCAGGTGTAGTAGAGGCTGGGTGGCAGAGGCAATTCAATATAGGAAAGAGCTGGACCAATACAGATAGTCCTCAACTTACCACCATTTATTTTAAGTTATAACAGCGCTGAAAAAAGTGACTTTTGACCAGTCCTCACATTTACATTTACAACTGTCACAGCATCCCCATGATCATGTGATCAAAATTCAGGCCCTTGGCAACTGCAATGTATTTAGGATGGCTGTAACACTCCAGGATCATGTGATTGCATTTGCAATCTTCCCAGCCGGCTTCCAACAAGCAAAGTCAATGGGGGAAGCCGGATTCAACTTAATGACCATGTGATTCACTTAACAACTGCCTTGTTTAGCAATGGAAATTCTGGTCCCGATTGTGATTGTAAATTGAGGACTACCTGCATGCTTATGAAAAATTTCAAAAGGAGTTGGGGGTGACGAGCTGATCTAGTGTGTAGAGAAAACTGTTTTATGCATTCTGAGAACGGAAAGGATTGCAGTGACTTTCCAACCCTAGAGGTCTGAGAACTGGACAAAAAAGCACCCCTTCTTTAATTCTCTCACCCATGGCCTCCCCGAGCTGCAAACATCTCATGGAAAGGGAATTGCCTGTGGAGGTCCTTCTCAATCACATCTAGCCATTTGGGATCACCAGGCTGACGCTCCAAATCCTAAGAGAAAAGAAAAGGCAACAAGGAAGGAAAGTCAGTGAATTTGGAGGCGGAAGCCTATCTTAGAGGACTTTTCCTTACTGCCTCTACTCAAGCTGGCTGGGGAATTCTGGGAGTTGAAGTCCACTCATCTTCAAGTTGCCAAGGTTGAGAAATGCTGCTTCACCAGATCAATTGTTAACAGTTGCTGTTATGGAACGGATTCCAGAAAGACATTCCAGGTGTCTGCTTGTTCCACAGCTCAACCTTCTCCCTTCCCACCCTGTTATTCAGGAGAGTTCCCAATTGTTAAGTTTAGGGTTTTTTTATTGCAGTTTATTAATATAGCTTGATATTAGGTGTAAGCTACCTCAGAATGAGTTGCGTTTGGAAAAGCAGGATATAAATATATCTATTAGAGATAATCAAACCTTCTGCATTCTCCATGATAAGAAAGTAGGCTTCCCTGTATATTTTAGTAGCCTTAAAAGATTCGTGGAAATACCTCAAATTTTCCCAGATTTTGATCCAAAAGTTCCTTGCTATTTGAGAGTAGCTGCCATGCTTTGGCACGGAGAGAAGAGGGAATCCCCTTCCGGCACCTCAATTTCACCTGCGATAAAATGTACAATGTGAAGTAAAGAGACAAAAATTCAAAAAACCCAATCAGAAACTAAAGCTCTTCTTTATTAGCCAGGAACAGAGGTCTCTGACCCTAATCTCTGCTCACCTTCTGAAATCGACGTGACAGCCACTTATCCCAATGAGAAAACATGTCCAGCCACTTAAGTTCCCTCTGTCTGGCCACGTCCAGAGGGATGTTGCTTTCCCTGCAGCAAAAAAGCAAACAAGGAAGACGAGGAGCTAAGAAAAATGCTACAAATGTTGTGCGTCTTGCACAATGCTAAGGTTTCTGCTCTTCAGAGGAAGGACTAAGGAACTATGCAATATGACGGACCTCTCACCCTCTCCTTTATGTTTAGAGTCCATACTAACAGAGACAAAGTAAACTCCTTTACTGAGAAAGGAAGAGCAAAAAATTCAAACCCTAAAAGACAAGCCCTTGGGATGGTGGCAAATTAAGCTTCTCCAAGCCTTACCTATCCAGTGTCTTAGTTCTTGGAAGCTCTACAATCTCTTGCTCATTGTGACAAGATGGATCACAAACACCCTCTAAGCTAGCATGTATAGGTGATCCTTGACTTACGACTGCAATTGAGCCCAACATTTCTGTTGTTAAGCGAGACATTTGTTAAGTGAGTTTTGCCCCATTTTATGACTCTTCTTGCCACAGTTGTTAAGTGAATCACTGTTGTTGATAAATTAGTAGCCCAGTTGAGTGAATCTGTCTTCCCCATTGCCCTTGATTGTCAAAAGGTTGCAAAAGGGAGTCACATGACCTTGGGACACAGCAATGGTCATAAGTATGAACCAGTTGCCAAGCATCTGAATTTTGATCACATAGTCATGGGGATACTACAACAGTTGTTAAGTGTGAAAAATGATCACAAGTCCCATTTTCAATATTGTAACTTTAAACAGTCACTAAATGAACAGTTTTAAGTTGAGGACTACCTGTAGTCATTCCATTCTGAACAAACTAACTTTGTTAGGTCTATATTTAGCTAAATTGCCCTGCAGACACTATAATTTAACACATTCATCATTGTTCACACACACAGTCAGGTGCTGTACATGGTAAAAAAAATATATCCTGGATTACACTTTTGGCATCTCCCCCTTGCTTTTATGGCTCCAAGAGGGTTATGGGAGAAGAGTTCCTTATACATTTGTATCTGTAGGAGAAGGAAAGGCAGAACCTGGGGGTGGAGGGAAAAGAGGAATCAGCCTAGAATCCGTATGTAGCTGCAAATGTACTTCCAACCCTACCCGAGAGCCACTGACCCTTATTTAATTCTACCCAGGTGCTGACCATTAATTGAGAAAATAATTAATTAAATAATTGAGAAAATTTCTGTACACAGGCCTTAAGCAATAAATAAGCCTAACTGAACCTTCACGTGCATGGACCTGGTCTTTCCTGCCTGACAGTATCTCACAGAAATGTTTCTCTATCACACTGTTTATGGTTTCTCACTGTCCATTATTGCCTCCGGCATCAGCTGATGCACATCACCACCACAAACAAGGTTCACACATAGCCTCCACCTTAACAATAAAACAAAGACATGAAAGAACGTGTAGGGCAGCTGGGCTAGTGTGATCTGAAACTAGGAAGCTGCCTTCAGCCTGCTGTGAGTCACAATCCACTGAGTCTTTCTTGAGAGCTTATGGGGCAATGAGATATGGTTAGTTATATGAAAAACTAGAATGGTGCAGCATCCGATTGAAGGTACCCAATTTCATCGGTTTCAGGCAAGGGGGTTCAGGGTTGATGGTGATCATAAAGCAAGATCTAGGCAGGGCTCTCATTAACAAAACCCAGCAAAAAACAGGAAGGGCTGCTTGCCAAACAGGAAGTGGTGAGACTGATTGTAAAAAGCCATAGAAATAAATATTCTGAGTGGGTGAGAAGAATACTGTTCCCCCAAAGCCACACCAAAAGGAAGAAGGCAGTAACTGGTGCTTCTGTGAAACATATTTTCTCTGTCAAAAGAAGCAGGTGCGCCAACATTATTAAGCATGTCTTTCACTGCCCTAAAGAAGCCTATCAGCCAGTCTCTGGTCACTTACTGACCATGCTTGTATCACAGATACAATCCTGGACTTGGTCATTAATGCCACTTCAGATCTGCATCCTGCCCTTCCTTTCCTTTCATGTCCTCCCCTAAACCTTCCAAGCAATTCGCCAAAGGCTGTTCAAGGATAAACAGGAGATAGAGAAAGAGATCATTTGGATTACACCGATCAATATCCAGGTCTCAGCACCTGGCCAATTTTATTTGGACTCAAAAACATGAGAAGGCCTGCTCAGTACTTGAGTTGGACCCCATCAGCAAATCCCTGGATAAACTAGTCCAGGATGTCAAAGGAACATTTTGGAAGAAGGCAAAGGCAAACCTTTATATTTGCTAAGAAAACATAGATGTATGAGGGGAGGAAAAAAAGAGAATACTATTGCACAACTAATTTACATCAGACCCATGCTGTAGCTAATGTTTGGCTATAAGGAAAAATGGTTAAATGTGAACTGCAAACCCCAATTCTAGACTGCTTTTTAAACCCTCTCTTCCAGTTCAAGCTATGAATAAAAGTGAATGTAACTGGAAAGTATATTCAAAGCTTAGTCAAATACTAAACACCACCTTCTCTTTTTCAATTGTAAGCCAATTTAGTTCTTAGCATGCACATCTTTTTCTATTGGTTACTCTGGCTTGTGCTGATCAGCTTTCCTCAAAAAACAGGCTTCCTGTAGAGGGTTTCCACTCCACAAGCAGCTGAGAACGACATAAGGTTAGTACAGATGGTTAGGCAGGAATAGCAGCTAATCCACCACCAAAAAGAGAATCTTGCTACAAAGAAACACCATCATCCCCTCCCATAGCACATATGCCAACTGAAACAAAGCAAAACCTACACCATAATCAATAATGTTAACATGCTTCGTTATTATCTGCTTTCTTGCAGAGAAATATCAGCAGCCTCAGGAGGGAGAGCACACACCTTTTTCTACATGTGTAAATCTGTAAGAAACTTTCATTTTTAGCAAAAATGGGCATGCTTTGTTCCACCTCCTATTTTAACCACAACTTAAACAAGTTCAGAGAGGGTTCCTTGGAGATAATGCTAATAAATAGCAATTAGCTGCAACAATTTATAACTGAGTACATCACACCCTATTCCTATTGAGAAGAGTACTTTCATCTGCTAGCTGATGAAAGTGATTATTCAATCTTCCTTTGAATGAGGAGCGGCTGCTGTTAGACAAAGGAGCAGACATTAAAGGTTTCTAGAACTAGAAAGACAGTTCTGAAATTTACTTCAGCATCTTGAAATAGTTTAGGCTGAATCTAATGCTGCACAAGAAAATTTGGCATTTGTTAGCAAATCTTTTTCTTTAAAGAACGGTTAATTTCAGAGACAACTGCTGGAATTGCTTGATTAGGGCCCAAATGGACACCATAATGAATGGGTCAATATCTAGATGCTTTGTGTTTAAATGCCACAAGAGATTAGGGGAGGGGGGGGAATGCTCCCTTCCAGTCAGCAGTGTATAATGCTGGCATAGCCATGTGAGTTTGGAAAGAAATGCTAACTGGGTACAGTTTGGCACCTGCCACTCCGGGACCATGGAAAGTGGTACATGTTATAATGCTGCATCTAACTGTGATCGAAGGCCACAGGCTCACCACTTCCCATACTGCTGCACGATAACCTTTTCAATCAACTCCAAATTCCTCAGCTGAATAGGTTGTTGAGACACCGTGGCAGAGACAGCAAGAAGAAAAGCAATAAATTCCAAAGGGCAGTGCTCGAAAGCTCTTCTGGAAAGACAACACGTGGTTTTTCAGGCTGCACAAAGAATGCATCAACCTCAGCACAAATTCATTATTGTAGCTGCCACCCTCTCTCAGCTGCAGTCTCGTGGGAAACGTAAGCTGATTCTAAAACAATCAGGAGCTTTAAAAGCTGCTTGAAATTAAGGCTCGTGGTATGTGTGCACAGAGCTTATATAAATTTATCTAATGAGATGCAGCATCTTCCTGAACTTATCTAGGCTCAGAAACTAAACAGAAGAAGCAAGCTTGCAAGAATTTGGATGGGAAATGCTTATATTCACTCTAGTGCAGTGTTTCCACACATATTCAAGTTGCTAAGGCTGAGAAACACCGCCCTAGTGAAATACCAGCATTATAAGCTAGACTGGGAAGCAAAGAAGAAGAAAAATTCCAGGAGGCAGTGGCAAGCTGCTTGTCTGTAATTGCCATGAAAATTATCTATAATGTCTATAGATATCAGTTAAAGTTATCAGACTCAATCTTGACATTTAAGAAGACTTCACCTTTTTGAAGTTTTAACCAGTCAAAATCCTGAAGCAGGAATTTTTTTTACTGCTTTTTTTTTACATCATTACAAAAGTATGCAGTTACTGCAATAGGGATGACTTCAAGGGAACAGTATGTGGAACGATTTTTATGACAAGTATTCAAACCAAAGAGAAACCACAGAAAGACTGTCAGGAGCCACATTACTGGTGCTCAAAAAAAAAAATGCATCACACGTATGGGCCAAGCCAAGAAATACAGCCACTCAATCACAATGAAAAGGTGTATGAAGCCACACCCCGAGAGACGCGATTCTGATTTCACACCAAAGGGAAGAACATGCAAACTGAAAAGGAAAAATATAGTTATGGAAAAGAGGATAGAAATACATCTTAGCTATATATGGAGTGGAGAAATGACTCATTTGACAGACCAGAGAACCAATGTTGCAATGTGATATTTAAGTGTTTAAGGAAAAGGAACTTGAGATAGTCCAATTGTCTATTTTACTGCCCTAAGCTACTCAGACTTATGGACCTTCCCTCCCATGCAGAAGTGAACAGTGCGTAGAGTATTGTCCATTTCTTTAGAGGAAGTAAAATGTAATTTGTTAGTCACCCTTCGAATTTGATGCATGCCAAATACAGAATGATCAGAAGAAAGGGAAGGTTTTTTTACTGAAAACCAACAATTTTTTTCATTATTCCTTCCTGAATGCTAATCAGAAAAATGAAGCATTATTATATCTTCCCAGAAAATTGTATTAGGGAAGAAGGATAACAGAGTTGGAAGGGACCGTGTAGGTCTTCTAGGCAGGAAGTATCCCAGAGTCTCAAACTAGAAAAAAAGTCATTTAAGAAAGCTGATCAATAATGGACCTCTTTAACGATGTGGCAGCGGAATCAGGACAGTACTTGACACAATTACTTCTCCTGAGTTCACTTTCACCAGGATAAGAGTTGGTGGGCCACAGGGCAGAAATTTGAAGCTCTCCATTATCAGCACTCTAGCCAAGTGAGAGGGATGCCTATCAGTGGGACTAGTTTGAGATAAAGCACTTCTTCTCCCCGACATAAAGGCCATCACAGTGATGCCAATACTTACAGTGTAATGGAATACTGGCTGCCCCCTAGGAAGCCATATTTATCAGTCTTACGATAGGCAAGTCCATTGATTTCAGAATCGGACCCCAAAGAGCTAGCGTCGTCAAGGAATCCAGGACCAGTCAGCGACTCCAACGTGCCCGACATGAGACTAACAGAATCTAAATAACTCAAAGTATCAGAAGCTGGAGGGACTTTGGATGCAGTAGTGCCCAGGCTAGACTGGGAACCCATGTCTTGAGGTGGCCGAGGAGTGGAAAAGTCATGAAGCATCAAACCCTCCGGAGATGTTGGTGAAGTCTTCTCTGGTGGGGTCATAGGACTGGGGGCTACCACAATTACCGTCGGCGAAGCTGGTGCAACAGGTAAGGGTTTCACTACTGTGTCTCTTGGCAAAGCCACGGATGCTGGCATCAGCCCGCCGTCGTTCTCAGCAGCCTTAGCAATGACAGGAGCCACTGAATTGACCACGGGGACCATCATATCCGCTGAAAACCCATCTCCAGCTTCCATCGCTACGGTTTCAGACCTCGCCTCTCCAGGCTCTGCCCCCTTTCCAGCATTGTTGGCCACAAGTGTCATCTCTGCAATCATCGTGGTTAACGTCACCTCTGTAGGGTTGCAAGGTGCTGCCAGGGTGGCAGCGGTTGGCACTTCTCCGGGGTCCATGGTTATTGCTGCATCGTTGGCTGTGGCCACAGGCAAACCTGGCTTGCTGTTCGTCGTCCCTTCGAAGGCCTCAGGAGTGGGAGCCCTCCGCTTGAGAACGTGAAGGACGGACCGAGAGGCATTGGGCCGAGGCGGCGGCGACGGGGGATCCCCAGAACCCGTCTCCATAACAATGGGCCCCCTCCCCCCCAGTGGGGGGGGACGCGGCCTGGTCGCCCAGCCCAATGCCTGAGCGACGGTGAGGGAAGGGAAACGAGAGGGAGGAAGCTCAAAGCTTCGCGGCTCCCTCCCCCCGCCCCCCCACCTAGACAGCGGCAGCGACGGCGGCAGCGACGGCGGCAGCTCCAGAAAAAGAGCGAGCCAGAGAGCCACCCGAGTTGCGCACGCACTCCGGGCCGACGTTTCACCCAATGAACAGCGAGGAGGAAGACTTGTTTATCCAATCACGAAAGGACTTTAAAAAAAAGAAAGAAATGAACGTAGAGGGACTCGGAACGAAGACAGGGGGTCCTACGGAGAAGTAGCCAATCGGAATAGAGCGGGGCTTGGGGACGCAGCCAATCACTAAGGGGGCTTGTGGGATACTGCGATGAAAATGAGGAAGGGAGGAGATGAGGTGTTCCGATGAGAGGCGGGACAAGCGGGAAGCGTTCACCAATCCCTGACAGGAACGCAAGATCGGAATTCCGTTTCTCTTAGCCGGGAAGCTGAAGAAGCCGCAATAAAGTAGACCGAAGTCATTGTTCGGAGGCAAAGGAGGCGTGTACTTAAGCACTACGCAACCAATGAAAAGACGAGCCGGCAAGCCTCCTCCAATCAGCAGGGAGACCCCTCCTCTCGGCGCCACCAACGCACGTGACGCTCGTGCCGTAGAGGCGACGGCCTGTCGTCAAATGAACGGCAGCCGTAAATACGAGTCTTTTCAGAGTAGCGTCCTTCCAATCCGATAAAGCGCCGGGTTGTTAATCTGGGCGCGAATGTGTCCAACCTTGGCCAATCAATTGAAAGGCCCGACATATTTCTTGAGGGGCTGGGAGGCGTTGTCTGGAGACAATAACGACGCTTTGCCGAGCTCCGCATTTCAAACTTAACGAGTATCGGATCCTGAGACCAATATGGGAACAATCCGAGCCAGGTGATTGGCTGA
Source organism: Stegonotus admiraltiensis (assembly GCA_032468215.1). Taxonomy (NCBI): domain Eukaryota; kingdom Metazoa; phylum Chordata; class Lepidosauria; order Squamata; family Colubridae; genus Stegonotus; species Stegonotus admiraltiensis. The sequence goes on from JANHZT010002369.1 coordinate 191,259, forward strand.
ATTGCCTCGAGGGGATTTGGATTGACATCTGGTTCGGCGAATCGGAGGCGAGGGGAGGATCCCAAGGGCACGAAGCCCGGGAAAGACGGTTTTTAACGTTCTTTTGCCAGTTCTTTGGTTCCGACGGTTTTTTCTTTGCCCGATCCGGTTTTCTTCTGTGATGCTGCGCAATGTCAGGACCCTCGAAAGATTCCTCCCAAAAAAAGGGAATCTAAAAGCCGTGGCGACACTGATTGAGTAACCGGGCTCGAGGTTTTCGCTTCCCTCTGAATTTTTTTGTTTCCTCATGTTTGGATCGTTGCTAAATGCTTTCGTTTGTTCCTGGACAAGTAGCCTTCCACAAAAAAAAAAAAACAGCCAAAAAGGGAACAAAAATACCCAAACACCGCCCCCCCCCCCAGCAATCAGCACCCAGATCAGCATAGATTAACTCCAAGATTAGCATCAGACTATCAGGTAGTAAACAAACCCAAGAACACCCTAAGGTAGAAGCTTGTCGACCCCAATATTTTTATTGTCCACCCCAAGTCTACCTCAGCCTTAAACTGAGCAACTTGGTATAAGCAGTACAATGCAGTGAGCCATGTGCAGATCTGTACCTTGGGGAAACAAAACAGCTACTTGATAAAGGCATGGCACAACACAGGAGATACAAACTCATCAGGACTGGATTCAGCAGTCCATCTGCATTTAAAAGACAAAGGCCACTCCTTTGAAGACAACAAAGTCCACATTTTGGACAGAGGACCGCTGGTTTGAAAGAGGGGTCAAAGAGGCCATTTATGTCAAAATTGAACAGCCCTCCATCAACACAGTTTTTTCAGCAGTTCCACACCCATTTGCACCACTCAGCTGACCCTGAGGACACATAAACCTCCAGGTGGCCTTAACAATTCTCTAAAATTTTATTTTGTACATATATTATCTTGACTGTTCACCGCCCTGAGTCCTTCGGGAGAATGGCGGTATATAAATCAAATCAAATAAATAAATAAATAAAAGAAAAGCAAATAACCAGCTTTCTGCAAGGAGTATAAATCCTTCCATTCCCCACCATCCAGTCAGAGCTGAAGAAGTTTCTTGGATGAGAACTGAAACATCTTCAAGAAAAAAACAAAGTCCAGTTGCCTCTTGACAAAGCACCTTTGGGACAACCATCTCCATAGAGAATCAATAAGCAATACCCCAGTCAAGAAACTGCCAAAAAAGCCAACAGTAAACAGTCCAACCAAACTCCAGGGCCAACCACTAGAATATAAATTGAGAGTAAATTCCACTCCTTACTAGCACTGATGATGTTACCTAGTTTGGGTAACAAAACGTCTGCAAGAAAACAAGGATGCTCAGAAGTCACCAAGGACCTCCCCCACTTATAAAATTCCCCAGCTCAGAAGGGTTGAACTTCAAAACCATCATACCCTGTCAGCATGCAAAAATCACACCACTTTTTCCTTTAACAGCAACTGTACCCTGCCTTGAGATGGGACTTGAACATTGGAGATTAAAAGTTAAAACATTAATTCTTCTTTCCGCTGCTCAGAGAGTACATTGAATGGGTTGTCCTCATGTCATTGGCCAAAGACTGAGTTAAAATTTGCATAGAGATGCCTCTCCTTCAGGCTTGTCTGCAGTTCATTAACTCAGTCCGGCCATCATGACTGATTTCTTCTGAGCTCCATCAATGGACTCTTATTTGAGCTTCTAAATTAAATTTGTCTCCTTTTTGTACTGATTTTTGAACGGTTTCTTGGCTCTGACTGACTCCTTGCTGTATGAAATCACCGAAAGACGTTCACTTCGCTGACAGCCACTGAGCTGAGGAGTGGCTTGCTGTCGCCAGCCTCTCTCCCTGGCAATTGGGAATCTCCTTTCTTGCTGTGAGTGTGGGCGTGCAAGGGAAGCCATGCTGTTGGCTTCGCGCCTGAGGGATCGGACAAGCCCCGTGTTGTCGGGGCTGGGGTGTTCCCTCTGATTGTCAGCGCGGCGGGTAGGTGGGAAGGGGCAGCCCTGTGTTGTTGGGGCTAAGATTCCCTTGGCTCCTTTTTTTGCCGCCGTCATCGCGAAGCCACGATTTGGCCAATTTCTATCCTGGTGGCCATTCTGTTTGGGAGCAAAACAGCGCCTTTGCTGCCGAGCGCCATTTAAGGGCGCAAACGGCCTGTCAGCGCCTGTTAGCTACCAGCTTGTTAACTACTTCTTGACAACTACCAGCCATCCATTCACTACGCGCCCGGCATTTCTGGAGCCATGTTGCCGGTTCCTAGCCGTTGCAGCGTTTGCTGGCAATTGAAGGGGGCCGTTTCGTCGGCATTCTCTGCTTAGTTACAGCTGCTGGGGTTGGTGTTTCAGGGACTGCATTGTCAGTCTCTCGCTGCTTCTGTGTCCCCTAGGGTGTGCCTGAGACACCCATTGTCTCTGTTTTTGCCTGGGCTGGTGACATAGCGGAGCTGTGTTGTCAGCTTCCTGTCGCACTCACCAGTTTGCATCTTTTCTTCAAGGAACTGTTCTGTCAGTTCCTGCATTTGTCACAGGCGATTACTTACCACTGGCATTATGGCAGATCGCAGCTTCTCTCCATCTCATCGCTCCAGATCTCCTTCCATGGAAAGTAGAAAGAGCAAATCAAAATCTAAATCACGTTTTACCACGGGTAAACCTGAGTCCACTGCGACTTCCTCTGCAGCAGCCGATAAGGATGCTGACCATAGACATGCTTTAAATAAGCAATTTGACAAGGTGCAAAAGAAGGTGGCTACATCTTCCGTCACGAGCGCATCGGAAACCAGGGAACACACCATTTCACCTGCAAACCAGTGCCTTTCTCCCCAGAGATATCAGGATCCTGCCACTTGGTCTCCATCTTTGCCTGCAGATGAGCAGGTCAACCACGCGGTAATATGAGAGGTATTTGCTCAAGGATATGGTTCCACCTCAGATCCACCCATGCCCGGAAGGTCGCACAAAGCACCAGTATCCTCACTCCCATTGCGGCGGGGCTCCACCCAGTGGAAAATCTCCCCTCAAAGATTCCTCAGGAAATGTGTGACTTTATCACACAAGCTGTGTCCAGGAGCATTGATTCGGCTCTCACACAAAGGGGTATTCTGGCCCCCTTATCAGCTCCCGTGCCTCCTCGCAGGTCTACCCAACCATCAAGCCATCCAGACAGTGATTCCTCTCATGTTGCTACCTCACCTTCCCCATCCCATCATGGTGACCAGGATCCGATGGAAGAGGATGAGGCCTTTGAATTCACACTTTCCGGCAAAGGGGAGGTGCTTCCTTCTGAGAGATCACATAGTACAGGGCTATTTAGACATGAGATGTTCAAAACCCTGTTGCACAAGGCACGGATCACCGCGAACATGGGCATTGCTCAGGGGCGTGCTGTAGCTTCCTCCGATCCTCAGGATTCTGCTAGCCTTCTCTTCACTGAGGCTACTCCAGAACTTGACACCGTTCCAGTGCCCAAACTATTTGTGGACATGGTCCAAAGACAGTGGGTTCAACCGGGTTCTGTCCCTGCCCCAAGTGGCCTAGTTAAAAAGCTTTATTCAGTGGACCAGTTGCTGGAGGACCTCCTCAAGCTTCCTGTGATTGACACACCTTTGGCGCAACTGACCTCCCCTAGCATCCTCCCCTTTGATGCTGCCGAAGGGCTTAAAGTGGAGGATAGGAGGGCAGAGATTTCAGCTTGCAAGACACACCAAGCCGCGGCATGGGCCATAAAGTCGGCTACATCGGCCTCTTTTTTTGCCAGAACTTCAATCATCTGGCAGATGCAGTCTCAGTTGCCACCGGATGATTCCTGTCTGCATCAAGATGTTAATAAATTGATAGCAGCCGCCGAATATACCATGGACGCCACCCTCAATTCTGTGAAATTTGCCTCATGAGCACTGGCCTCTAACATAACTTCCAGGTGTCTCCAATGGTTACAACACTGGCAGGCCGATATGAAGACCAAATGGCAGCTTACTTCATCTACCTTTGCCGCGCGTTCCTTATTCAGTGAGGCCTTAGATCCAGTCCTCGTGGAAGGACAGGACAAAAAGAAAGTCCTTCCCTATGCTTCTAGACAGTCAGCACCACGGACCCTTCATACTAGACAATCTTGATAAAAAATTTTAAAGATTGTCTGGTATCCTGTGTAGTATATTTTTGTTAAAAGTACAGGTAGTCCTCGACTTACAAAAGTTCGCTTAGTGTTCACAATTACAACAGCACTGAAAAAAGTGATTTATTACCATTTTTCACACTTACAACTGTTGCACAGCATCCCCATGGTCACGTAATTTATATTCAAATGCTTGACAACTGACTCATGACAGTTGCAGTGTCCCGGGGGGATGGGAGGGTATATGATCCCTTTCTGCAACATGAAAAGGAAAATCAATGGGGAAGTCAGATTCACGTAATGACTGTGTTCCTAATTTAATAATTGCAGTGATTCACTTCACTAATGTGGCAATTAAGAATCGTAAAATGGGGCAAAACAAATGTCTCACCTAGCAACATAAATTTGGGGCTCAGTTGTGATTGTAAGTTGAGGACAACCTGTATTAGCGCCAAGTAGACAAAGACTTTTTTTCTGTTTCTTGAAGAGAACAGAAACAATCACATTGTCTTTTTTTTCCTGAAAAAAAAAATGGACCCATTCTCTGCTGCTTGTACCTATCTGGAAGTAGAGAAAGAAAATGGTGCAACAATAAGGAAATCCCATGCAGACATTGTATCCATGACCTCTTCAAACTCGATAAAGTCATAGTGTATATTATCTTTGATTTCCTGTTGTCTCATTTTCACCTCTTTACACCTCTTCTATACTTTCCTGACAGTTGTGACTATCTGACCTACTTTTAAAACTGCTTGCAGATTTATTGTCTGTCCTCAAATGCTACAAAAGCTTGACCTCACTTTTGGCTTTGTTTTGTTTTATCATAGTGCATGGCCTCCTACAAACCCACTGCTGTCCAGTGGTCTCTTACGTCCTGTAATTCAAAACCTAAATTTTTCCTAAGTCAATTTGTGATGATTTCATTATCCCATTCAAGAATTTACCTTGGCAGCAATACAAAGATTATTTGTCCTTGTTTTTCAAGTTTTCTTTGATTTCCCAGTCTATCTCTGAATCCTTGAAAGTTTCCTGTCCAAATATTAACCAAGACTGATCCTAAAACCTTTCTAGAATTGTCAAAGAAAACTCAAAGCTACCGTCTGGATGAAACACAAAGTTATCTTTGTTTACCCCCATTTGACTGGAACTGCCTACCCGATACCCTCCTTTCCCTTAATTCTAAATTTACTTTGAATTTCAGGGAAAATTCAAATAAAGCCTTTAATTTCTATATTTTATTGAAACCAAGCCAGGTTTCCATAACTGAAATAATCACATATTCTTCAGCTGATCCATGCCTAAATTTCTTCCTTTTTTATTTTTATAAATGTATATGTCTGCTTTAGACTGTGGAATTCTTTATTTGCCTTCTTTTTAAAGTGCTACGTACAGGTAGGCCTGAACTTACATCATTCATTTGGTGACATTTCAAAGTTGTAGTAGCATTGAACAAAGTGACTTACAACCAGTCCTCTCACTTAGGACTGTCAAAGCATCCTCACAGCCATGTGATCAACATTTGGGTGCTTGACATCAGGTGTATATTTGCAATGTTGCCCGATCCCAGAGTCATGTAGTCACCATTTGCAATTTTTCAGCTGGCTTCCGATAAGCAAAGTCAATGGGG
>JANHZT010002369.1:198823-218708 GCA_032468215.1 Stegonotus admiraltiensis
AGAACAGAACAGAACAGAACAGAACAGAACAGAATTCTTTATTGGCCAAGTGTGATTGGACATGCAAGGAATTTGTCGGTGCATACACTCTCAGTGTACATAAAAGAAAAGATGTTCATCAAAAATCGTAAGGTACAACACTTAATGATAGTCATGGAACAAATAAGCAATCAAATTATATTAGGAAACAGTCAATATAAATCTTAAGGATACCAGCAACAAGGTTACAGTCATACAGTCGTAAGTGGGAGGAGCTGGGTGATAGGAAAATCCATCGAATGGCTTAAATTTCAGAGTAAAAAAGTTGTTTTAAACTTTGCAAATCCTGGTCTATCAAATCTGACAAATTCAAGATTGACACATTTTTTTAAAACAATGCAATTTTTAATACCCAGAGTTTTACTGTGATGAATTCTAAATGTGTACGCCTTAAAAGAGATGTTGTATTTGTGTGATTGTTTTCCTTTTGGTTTCTTCTATGGGTCAATTTTGAGCAAGGAATTATCCCCTGACTGGTTTCATATATTGACCAAAAACATGTTTGCAGAACCATGGTTAATTGGTAGATTGGCAAGCCATAATCAAGGAAACCATAATAAGGGGCTTGTGTGGGTTGTGAGCTCATCTTCTTTGGATTTGGAGCTGGGTTACCACTGATCCCCAGAATAATAAAGGCTGTTGAATTATGGACCATCAAACCTAATGGCCTTGCCCCGTCTCCAAGAAAGGACTTGGCCCTCTTGCGTTCCTTTGGAGTCTATTTCTAGTTACCCCCATCCATCCTCCACCCACCCAAACTTGAAGATGTGACTATAGTTAGCAGTCCCGCCTCCCTCTGAGGGAGCCTATATAACCCCAGGGGAATTCACAGCCAAGTGTCTAGGCTGTTTGCCCTTCTGGCCCCTGGGACATCCCCATCGCATCCACAGCTGCTGTTCACCCATTTACCTGCCCACTGAGAGAAAATGGTAAGTGAGGAAAAATAGGGTATGCAGGCAAGAGCGTAGTAGATGTCTAAGGAAATCAGGGGCTATCTCGGTCCAAACTAGTGGAAAATGTATAACACAGAGGGGGGAGAGTTGAATCGTACCTTGATCTGCTTTTTTAAGCCAACCATTGAAACAGGGAATGCTTTTGAAAATATGCTTCCTTTTTCTGATAGATAAAATCAGAAAAAGGAAGGTGTAGAAAGAGGTAAAGTTTCTCTACGCATTTTTTTTTAATCCTCCAGTTCAGCTTTTTCTTCTACATATGTGAGTGAATTTTGAGTATTTTCAGTTAGGGTTTTTTAAAATATCTGGACAAGAGGAATAAGTGTGTTAAGAGGAAGACCCTGATTTCCTTAGACATCTACTACGCTCTTGCCTGCATACTCTATTTGGCACTGTTAGAGAGACAGGAGGGCTATGAGAACCCAAAGGCATCTGTGCTGTTTTGAGATGGGGAAGGAAACTTGGAAAAGCTGAAGGCATGCAGACTATCAAATTACTGTTTATGGGTGATGATTCAACATCTATCATTCTGTTTCATTTTCTTCACTTTCTAAAATGGATCTGATCTTGCACATGTATCCCATCCCAAGCCTTCTTCCTGCTTAATAATATATTGCGTTACTTGGCTTTGTTTATTCAATGTTACAGGTGAATCCCTTCAAATCCCTGAATTACTATAATGCTCTTCTTGAGTAATACAGCAGGATGTTTTATTGCACGTGGAATCTTTTGGTTCTTTGCCTTCGCATATTTTTTTTTTCAAAAAGGAACGAAGTGTGGCTGGACAGCTGCTGAGCAGACAGGAGCCTCTGAGTCAGATTCCTCAAGGCACCACAAGATCCAGACAAAGGAAGCTGCAACCTGTCTGGGTTGTGTTTTTTTTTCCAAATGAGAAACAAGGAATACACTTTTTAAAAACATTTCCTTCACCCTTGAAGTTTTGTTGTATGCCTGGTGTACTTGAAAGGTCACATCAGATGAAATGTAGGAGTGAGTAAACTCTGTAAGATACAATTTTAGAGCAATCCTTCCAGAACATTCCTATAAATCTGGCCATGGCGAGAAGCCAGACTGCAATAGTTGGGACCGTTGAATCTCTCAGGACCTCATTTCTTGATGCTAAAAGATTAATTTGTCAGCATGCAGATATATATTAGTTTTCTCCACCTGAGGCCTCCAGCCTACAATCCCATCCTCCCTAGCCATGCCCCTTTGCCTTGGTATAAGGGTTTCCAAAATGTTACTGGGTTTTTACATCTGGCCAACTGAGTGTGATTAAAGGAGTGAGATGCATTTATTATTTCTAGCCAATACACCAAAGTTCATACCTTTGCTCTGGTTCAATTCATGGATCTTCAGGTTCTCATTCCATTTTTGCCTTGCTACCCCTGTCCCATCTTTGGCTGTTCCTAGAAGTAACATGCATATCAGTTTTCAGGAATTGAGGATCAAAAAAGAGCCACTCTGTAGAAAGGAGATTCTTGAAATTATCTCCAGATAATCATAGTCATTTCAAACAACTTCCTGTGATGTAGATATATATCCTGTATATCCTATAATTATATATAAAATAACTTTGTTCAGAAGGAGGCATAGTTGAGAAGGTTGAGAGAGAAAGAGAGAAAGAAATTTCATTTTATGTTTTTCTTTTCATGTATGGGTTAAATTTGGGAAACCAGCTGGAGTTATTTATATGACTATATTGAATATAGTCTGCCCCTTCCCTTCTTTTCTATTAGGTACACCAATTGTGGATTAGTGCTATTTTTTTGAAACAGTTGTCATTTATCATCAAATTGGGCTTGTTCATACATGTTTCATTTGCCTGGGCTATCATTTTAAAGGAGGTTAAAGGACTCTTGCTTATTATATCAATTAATTACTTATATATTACTTATTAACTTAAAACTTGCAAAGTGATTTTGGGGAAGATGAAAATTATAATACCCACATGTAACTTAGTTGCCTTAAAAAAAGATCACCCTCATGGAAATTATTTTTTACAAACCTGCAGTGAAGACTTTGAAAAGATGCATTAAACTTTTATCAACTCCATATTTGTATGGACAATAAGAGTAGATGCTTCTCAAACCAAAGTATACACTTTCTTTAAAATCATGAATATTGATGTTCTGAGTTTTCAGACTTTTACTATACCAATAAAATTGTTTGTTGGGTTCTCCCTAAAGGATTAACCCCTCCCCTCCCTTGTGTTACACAAAACAACACATACTAACAATATTTTGAAAATATTAACCTAACATAAAAAGGACATTTAAAAGAAGTTTTAATTATTAAGTTAAACTAAATATTTTCTGATATTTAGTAAGGTTCCCTGCCCCTGGAGGCAAAAATGTAGAAAACGGTCAAGTATGGCTTACATAATCAAATTCAGAAACCTCGGTTATATTGCTTAGAGTCTACTATAACTGAAGTTGTTTATATGTTTACAAAACCAGACCAGTAAGTAACTCTAGAAATTTTGAATGGTGGGAATTCTTTCTTAATAAGATGTTCTCGTGTCACTGATGAGTTGACTGCTTACACATTGTCAAAAAAGAGGAAAATACATCAGGATAAAGCAGGACTGATTTGTGTCACATTTCAAGAGGGAAAGGTACTAAACTATAAATCAGTTCTACAATTTAAGTTAAAGGATATTTCATTTAATCGTAAAGGGGAAGCTGTGACTAGGTAACGTATGTATTTCCTTAATCAATGATGTCTGTGCTAGGACTTGGAGGACCCAGTACCACTGGTTCACTCCTGGTTTTTTTCATTCATCTAGTTTCAACTTTGAATAGAGACTCTCGCCTATAAAAGTGGAAGGCTTGGTTGCCCTAGATAAGGATGCAGTGAGCTGGCTGATCTTGAATGCCCATCCTTCTTCTCTTACAGGCACCCAAGAAGGCAAAGAGAAGGGCAGCAGAAGGAAGCTCCAATGTCTTCTCCATGTTTGACCAAACGCAGATCCAGGAGTTTAAAGAGGTAAGAACAAGGACAAAGATGGACATGGGGAAGAGTATCATCCATTAGGAAATATCACAAATGTAGTGATGCCATTAAAGGAGGACTTTGGGGTAAATTAATGGATCCCAATGAGCATTGTCCAGGAGCACCATCCAAAACTGACATGCTAGGAGTGTTTTAACTACATCACTGAATATATAGGAATGAATTTTAAGAACAAAGCTTCTTGTACTAGTCACTTCAGAGTCTGTCTTCCCTTTGAAATACATTGCTGACTAATCACAGAAATTTTGGCTGTTATAATAGAACCTAATTAAATGTTTCAGGTGAGTCTGTTTTACATATGCAGGCAGGTCCAGTTCAGTGTACCCCAATGTATTGTATGAATCCTAGCTACATTTTCTAAACTTCAGCAGAAGTGACTAAATATAAAAGGTCTAGATAAGTTACAAAGGAGTTTTTAAAAGCATAATTTACCTCAAGAATCCATGTGGGTATCTGTTCATGTATGGGTTTGGTGGTGGTTTGATTTGAGTATGAATCTTTACAAAAATAGGGATTTGTTCCTGAAATTATGCCCATCAAACAGAGGCACACCATTCATTAATTTTCCTTTCCTTTGCCTTTTATCTAGTTCTATTAGTTATTGAACATGTTGAATGCTTCTAAGTTTTAAAGACATTTTCCTAATTTTGTGGTCCATTCTAATGTGTTGAATTACAGCTTCCATTGTTCACAGATAAAATGGTTGTTGATTGGGAATAATGGGCTTTATTTTTTGCCACACCTGAGGTGTCACCTTGAGGAAGGCTATCGTGAAGAACATTCTGGAGAGGGAAACTGGAAATCCATAGATATTACGAGGTGGACCAACCCTTTTCAAAAATGTTCTTCTGTCTCCCTATGATACATAGGTTGAATACTAGCTTATTTTTTTTTTCTTCAGTAAGTCAAGATTAAGCAAGCCATCAATTCTCGTGATGTGTAAAGCAGCATAAAAACTGGGTTTGTAGACCATGAGTAATGGCTTATGATGTGTAAACATGGCCATATTTTGGAAGAGCCAAAATAATGAGCAACTATGAGTGTATGTCTCACAAAATCCTACTTTGGAGCTTAGAACCTATTAATTATGCATGGAAGATCAGCTTTTTATCTGCTATTAAAGTTGCTTTTCCTTTCCCAAGGGTAATTGCAGGCTATTTTCCTTGGGACATTTGTTCTTTAAATTAATTTGGACTTTGAATAGAAATTCCCACTTATAAATGTGAGAGTGAGGACCAGCTTTCCATCTGGTGATATTTTCTTCTGCTTACCACTTAAATTCTTAATCTTCATTTCAGAGGAGCATTTTTTGCCCTTTGGCAGGCAGTAGACCTCTACACACACACCACCCCAAAGTTAATGGTGTTTCCTTTCCAAGACCCTTGCAATGCAGCAGGGTCTATTTTGGGTGAAGGAGGACTGAGTAAAGAGGTGACATCTGTGCTTGGATGAAGCAAATGGCAGAGCCTTACAAGGAGATCTTTGGAAACCCATTCTGGCTGGCTAGTTTGGGGGGAGGAGGAGGAGACGAGAAGCCTCCTGATTTCTATAAAAAATGAAGCCTGAAGGTCTTTCAGTCTTAAAATATTGATCAACTATAAAGGAGACCAAAGCTATATTAGAAGTAGAGTTAGTAGCAAACTACGTATCATAGCAGCTCCTTTGGATTTTCTTCTTTTTCCTGCAACCTACAGTATGTTTGTGCTTCTTTATTTTTTGAGGGCCTCCTGCTTTTAAAAATATGAGAGGACAGATCAGTTCTTGCAAGTGCATATTTATTTAATTGTATGTGTCACCTGCCCTTCCTTCAGAAAACCCAAAGAATGAGATTTGCCTTCTTTCTCCCCTTCTTCTTGTTACTTCTCTCCACAAGCATGCTGTGAGTGGTAATACTGAAGATCATCTGTAGAACTTTGTGGCAGGATGGAACCCATCTCCCCCTAGTCTTCAGGTGCTTCTGGTGGGCTCCTGAAATTCCTGTAATCATGGAATTTCAGGAGGACTAGGTGATGATTTCCTTCATTTTAATTCTTTTGCCCTTCCTACTATTCCTTCTGCCATTTTTATGTTTCCCATAATTTGCTAAGGGTGGAAAGATTACATTTCTACTTGATGGAGGTAGAATCCACTGAGCAGATCCATGATGGACACACGGTTTCTTAGTCTTTGGTCCCAGAGCCTCCAGGTTTATACTGCTGAAATCTATAAGCATTGGTTGGCATTTTTTAAATGAAATAAAATTGGCCCATACACTAGATGAGTATCTAATCCAGAACTGCAACTCCCATTATAGGAATGGTGTGAATTTAAGTAACATCATGAGAGGGCATGAAGTTTGGGAAGATTGCTTAAATACGAGCTAGCAGAAGTAACAATCTTGATATTTAGATCTAGGGATACTAGATCTGGATGGACACTTACTGGATGGTAGGAAGGTTTTTTTTTTTAAAAAAAAACTTAATTATTTAAAATTATCTAGCAGGTATCGGGATTTTTGCGGCCCAGGTTAATCCTGGGTTCAGCTACTCATTTCTCCTTGGCCAATTTGCCTCTTTGGGGGTCAATCAACTACTTTTTGAGCTCTGCCTTTGTTGAATTCCATCCTGGACTGAATCTCTTTGGAGAGATCCTGCCATCTGGAACAGTGAAGAGGATGAACTGATGATTTGACTCAGGATGAAGTTGTGTATCATACATAGTATTTTTCTAGCTAGAATATTTTTTAGACTTTTGTGGGAAACAGGGTAGGTTTGCCATCACGGTTTCTGGACAGCCTTGGTTCTTTGCTTTGATTCAGAATATCCTTTTATGCTTTTGTACTTAGAATGTAATTTCCTCAGAGTAGAGGATCTTTCTTACCCTTATTCAGCAAGTGCTGAGTAAAAGGCAACTGGTCTACTTTTTCCTTGAGGAAGATGATGTTTCGCTTTTCATCCAAGAAGCTTCATCAGATGTAATGGTGGGGGGCATTGCATCACTCGCCATCACAAGTGATGAGAAATGAAACATTTTCTTCTTTTTCCTCAAGGAAGAAACAGCCCAGTTGCCTTTTGAAAAAGCACCTTTGAGATAACTATGACCTGGATGACTGAGAATCTCCACAGAGAAGTGCTGAGTACATTGCTGACACCGGGGTGCTGATGTTACATTAGCTCTCTCGGCTTCCACCCAAAGTAGTGAGGACCTTCCCTTTGTGTGAGTGTGTACGGGTGGGTGGTGTTGGGGGAAGATGAGCTGGAAAAGCTTCCTGAGGTACTTATCCAGCTAACATCCAAATTACAAGATTAGATAGTTGAGATGATGCAACTTCCACTCCACCTATTATTTATTCTCTGGAAGTTTATAGTTTCCCCCTTCTTCCACAGTGTAGAGAATCCATGTTGCTCTTCAGACCAGGGCTGAATTCACACAACATGTTGAGGCTGAAAATCTGAGAAACAAGTCCAGTTTTTGTTCATACACTGATTTTCAAGTAGTACTTTAGCTTGGTTTATTGGCCTTTGAGATACAAAAAAAAAGTGGAATTTTAAATCCAGGCTGGTTGTAGATTACACATTTTGACTTTCTTGTACCGTAAATGGTAGCCATTCTACTATGTTTGCACAACATAGCAAACATTACACTTGGATTAAGAGCCTCATCTCTCAGATGGCAAGGACTTGCCTGACAGGGTAGGCTTTTTGACTGAGTTTGCCCTGCCAATGCCGCCCCTTTCAATTTGCTAAATTCTAGCATTTTATTTTTATTTGGAAAGAGATAGGCACATAGCATTTAGCAAGAAAGAAAAAAAAAAGGGGAGGAGTGAATTCCATCAGTGCCTGCCAGCCTTTGGAGACCTCATCAACAGCCTCTTCAGAATGTACCACCTGTCCCCTTAGGGAGGGCTTGGGGTTTAATATGAGACAGTTTAAGGTTGTACAGATTCCTGGCAGAAGTGAAGAAGGATATCAAATGACAGGTGTTTCCAGGGCACAGCTGCAGAAAACGGAGGAGGGAGAGGAGAGTTGAACTAACTAGAGTTAACCTATGTCTCCCTATAATGAATTGCTAGATAAGCAGACAACTAGACAAACCACTGAAGTCTTTTTTTATATCCAGTCCAGAATGTTTATTAAAATATTTTTATTTAAATTGACCCATAAACCTACTGAGGGCTAAAGAACTACTATCAGTGTCTTGAAATATACACAAACATAAGTGAGCTACTATTTTGTGTCTGGGATTCAGTGGCAGCTAATTAATTTTTCGTTCCCATCTTATCTGCTCTCTAGAATGAGGTTCTTCCTGAGATCCAGATAGGGTACACTTCTCTGTTATATAGAAAAGCCATGAAGATCCTTGGTTCTTCACCCAGGCCTTGGCCAAAGGAAGGGAGATCCTTCACTTTATCACGCTTCTCGTCTTTTAAATTTTATTCATTTTATTGTAATTTGTTTGAGTATTAGGGGCCTTCCAGAGTTCTTGAGTGCCAGGTGGCATACAAGTTTAACTGTTCATGATGAAGATGATTACCAAAATCACTAACAGGTTTTCTTTTTTTTGGCTCTATATGGTTATTATACATTAATCCAAATTAAGTAAAAGTATAGCTTATTGTGATACCAAATCCAGCTGGATTTGTGTATCACAATAAGCTATACCTTTATTTAATTTGGATTAATGTATTGTATGAATCTAGCTCTTGCAATTAAGTCAACACAATTTGTGCCTTGATGTTGCATGCATCTAGCCAAAGATGATGCTTTAGAAGCTTCCTTAGCATAGTAACCAGCTTTGTCAACAATACTGAATTCCTGTATTTTTCACTGATTTGTTTCTTGAGCTTTTGCTGTTACGATGTGTTTTTGGAATCAGAGCTGTATCCAGTTTGCATCACTGAAGGCCAGAAGGGCTTTGCACAAAATACTGGGAAGAGAGGAGGGATACAGAAGTTATTCGTCATTCAAAATCCCATAATTATTTCTCCTGCCTGTTATATACCAGTTTTCACAGCCAGAATCTTTTCTCCTGCAAGTTGAAATATTCTTTCTAAAAGGATGTTTGTGCCAGACTAAAGATGGCATTCAATATGGCTCAGCCATAAGGATGATTGTGCTGTGAAATGGAAAAAAATTACATACTGTTAACGGTAATTCAAGTGTAGGCTTTTATATAGTTTTCCACTTATATATCACCTATATAATTATTAAGTAATAAACATAGGTAGATATATACGTTCAAGAACCATATATGTTGCAGATTGTACAAGTTGTCCATTCATACACGTTCTTTTGTTAACCCACTTTAGGAACAGAAAATGTTGGGTTCTCAATTTAGAGTTGGGCTACAGTTCTGGCAGGCTTACATCACTGATCACGTTAACTAACAGCAATAAGAATGGAAACTCTCAGATATCTAGAAGATTGCTAATTCCTGATCCCTGCTCTAATTAATTAAAGCTTGATGAATACATTTGAATTTAAGTGAATTAAAGCCATGAATTGCATCTAGAAAAAGCACTGCAGCTGAGGGTATCCACGAGGGACAAGGCCAAAGCAGGCAAGCTGGTCATTGTGATCAAAGTCCTACCCTTGTGTTCTACAAAGAGGCAGGGCTTCAGTCATGACATCACAACTGCCTATCTTTCCGCCTACCCCATGTTGCTGATTTTGTCCATTGGCTGTGATCCAAAACAATGATCAAAACAATTTCATCACAGGTTTCCCCTGCTGTGGGTTAATTACATGCCACTTGATATGGCAGCGATGACAAGTGATGAACCAGTTCTCAGAAAAGCAGAAAAAGGTTTCTTGCTCCTCTGAAGAAATAAAGGCTTCTACTTTACTAAGTTGTGACAACATTGTGCTTGTTTTCTTGCAGACGTTTCATTATCAAACTAGATAACATGATGTTACCTAGTTGGTAACAACTAGATAAACTGTTTTCAAACAGCACTCCTTACTACCATTGATGATGTTTGTTTGTTACTTAGATGTTACTTAATGAAACATCTCCAAGAAAACAAGCAGACTCAGAGACCCCTCATGTCAACCCTGAGCTACAAATATTCTCCTTTATTAGCATACATAGTCAGTTTAGATGTGTGTTGAGAGTGGATATGTTTAAATCCAAAAGCTATTATAAAGTAGTTAGTTTGCCATTTTGAGATCCTGGCAACTGTTCATTTTGGTAGGACAGGGAGAGGAAGGTGAATTTTCTAGAGCCCAAACATGTTGGTTTCATGTATTATGCTATGCTATAATGTGGTTTCTTTAGTTTTTGCTTGGTGTAACAGTTGGACCAAGCCGTTGTGAATAGCTCAACAACCCCGTTTAATGTAATGTATGAACTTGGTTAATGTATTTCTTTCTGTCCTGGCTTCTTAGGCCTTCACTGTTATTGACCAGAACAGAGATGGCATCATTGACAAGGAGGACCTGCGAGATACATTCGCTGCTATGGGTAAGAAAAAAGAAAGCTGGATGGATGATCAGACCCTTAAATCAAATCCTCAGCAGTTAAACTTTCTTCCTTTCTGCGTAGGTCGCCTGAATGTGAAGAATGAGGAGTTAGAATCCATGATCAAGGAGGCCAGTGGCCCTATCAACTTCACTGTCTTCCTCACCATGTTTGGGGAGAAGCTGAAGGGTGAATGAGTCTCTTTTTCTTCTCAGTCTTCTTCTATGACAGATAACCTGTTCCAGCATCTCACTACTCTTCCTGTCTTATCTCATCAGGTGCTGATCCCGAGGACGTCATCATTGGTGCCTTCAAAGTTTTGGACCCCGAGGGCAAGGGGAATGTCAAGAAGAAGTTGTGAGTGTTTACCTCCCATTTCACTTCCAGCAGAAGTACTGAATCCGTTAAAAGTCTGTGGAGATTCTCAGACATCCAGGTCATGGTTGTCCCAAAGGTGCTTTTTCAGGAGGCAACTGGACTGTCTTGTTTTTTCTTTTGAAGACGTTTCGCTTGTCATCCAAGAATCTTCTTCAGTCCTGACAGGATAGTGGGGAATCAGAGCTGAAGAAGTTTCTTGGATGACAAGCAAAATGTCTTCAAAAGAAAAAAACAAGAAAGTCCAGTTGCCTCCTGAAAAAGCACCTTTGGGACGCTGAATTTGTTCAGACCTAAATCTAAAATGGCTGTTACTAGGTTCCCATTATCTCCTCCTCCATGTTGTAGGCACTTCGCACTATTCCTCCTGATTAATTGCTTAAGCAACCCATATCTTGCCATTAAATTATATTCTAGATGACAGTTGGATCAGAAGTCACATATATTTAGGGCCTTTGTCACATACCACGTTTCTCCTTGTCTTGCTACAGCTTGGAAGAACTCTTGACTACCCAGTGTGACCGGTTCACTCCAGAAGAGGTAAGAAAATTTCTTTGCATCCTGCTGATGTCCCATTCTTTTCTTTATTCGATTTAAGAGTCCCCTTGCCCAGATCTTTTATTTCAGTGTTATTTTTCCATGTTGTCAACAATTCAATCTAAAATCTGTAGAACTAGGAGAAAAGAAGAAAAACTAATCTGGATATACTGTATTGATTTCATTGAATCATTACATTAATTTTAAATATATATGAGGTCAGTCTAAGGCCAGAGTCAATGCTGAACTTTTTTTTCAACTCAATAAGATTCTTCCAAGGATTGCATAGCACTTTATTCTGTTACCACAGAATAAAAACAGATATTAACACTCACATTATCTTTGCACATAAATCAACCATAGCAGCGAGCAAAACCATACTTGAAAATCAGAGACCGAGGGAATCAGGCCAGGAAAAAAAATCTATAACAATCTATATTGTTCTCTTTTATCACAAATCCAAATCCTGAATATCACATTAAATAAAGCATTTATGAGATATCCTTCTTTTGTTAGCCAGCCACAGCTCTTCTTGGGCAGTGCCAACAAGCACCATCATCTTTCATGGCTAAGGAGCTGGCTGAGGAATTCTGGGAGTTGAAATCCACCAGTCTAAAGTTGCAAAGTTTGGAAACCCGATTTAGACTGACAATTCAAAACATTGGAAGTCATCAGCTGCAATCCTATCACTTCTCAACATAAATCTTCTCTCTTTCTGGCAGATCAAGAACATGTGGCACGCTTTCCCTCCAGATGTAGCTGGCAATGTTGACTACAAGAACATCTGCTACGTCATCACACACGGAGAAGACAAGGAAGGGGAATAAAACCTGATTTTTTTTTCACCCTTGCTTTGTGGGGAAATCCACCTAGACACTCCCAGGCTGGGGAATTTCATTTATGCTGGTCCCTGATGATCCACACTTTTGTAACCAAACAACAAACATCTCAATCTGTTATTTATTATCTTATGGGGAGAAAAATTATGCCCCCCCAAAAACCGACCCTATTCACTACAACTAGATTTAACCTAACTGGGATTTCACACCATCAAATGTCTTAATAAAAATGAGGACAGCTCTATTTCTAATGCCCTTGTTTTCACAGTCTGCTTGTCTGCTCAGGCCACAGAATATTAGCACAGATCCAAATGGTGCCCCTATTCCCATTTCTAAAACTAATTTAGCTTCAGGTTCTGAATGTGATTGTTTTTCTTCCTTAGCACTGCGATCCTTAATTAATTAACTCAGGGTTTTTAGTGTGGCCAGTACAATCGTTAGAAAATAGTTTTGAGAAACATCCTTAGTACAATTTTAAATTATCATTCCTTCTTCTATAAAAGAAAATGAGACAAAATCACCTCTTATGTTGCTAGTACTAGAGCCTCATCTAAAGGAAAGAATGTCTGCTTCTGGATTCAGAACAAGTTGTTTTTAATCTATAATTCAATTTAAAGAGTTATTTGATTAATATAGGCTAGTTAATCATGTAAAAATTTTAAACTCAGGTAGCAGGCCTAATATTGCTTCACTTACACATTTATTTTTATAAATAAATGGATTCACAAAGGTTGCCACAATTTTAAGGAAGAGAAAGCCACTGCAGGGATTCATCAGAGAATTAGATCTGAGACTCTAAAGTTTTAGCTCAAATTCATTGTGTCTGGAAGAAAATTCCAGGAAGCCTTCAGCTACGCCTGGTTGTGATTTGCCCTGGAAAGTGTGTAATAGTGCTGAGGAATGCAATAGACTAGTAGGTGAGATGTGACAAAGATAGAAAGTACCACAATTTGGCTAAGTGCAAGGTTGGACAACTCAGAGATTGGACATAATGTACAGATGCACGCCAACTCTGGGAAAACAAGGTGTGGAAGATGAAAGCAAAGCTGATGTTGCTGGCCATGACAACTTTGACAAATGACAATGGAACAACTATTTTTTTTTAAAGGTTTATTTGGCCAGCTTAATGAAATTGATTGCAGCAGACATGCAAGGCACAGATTAAGAGAAAGTGGGAAGAAAATGACATACATTTTATTGCAGTAAAAAATCACATATGCTGAAGAAGTTACGACAGCAAACCCAGTTGCCCTCCCTTCAACCTTGATGCTGGTTCTGTTCCAATGATCCTGTGAAAGAAAATAATCCTTTAAAAAAAATCCCTAGGGAGGTTTTACCAGGCAAACCCTGTAAAAGAAATTTCCCCTGTCTTCCAGACATTTTAGAGTACAACTCCCATCATCTTAGATCAGCACAGTTAATAAGCAGCAGATACAAATCAGCCCCGTTACCTCTTCAACTACCCAACTCCCAAATATTTTAATGGGACTGGCTGGCTATCCTATCGGCTCAGAAAACAAAATTGCGCAGTGACGGCTTGGGAGTCTGATCCCGGCTGATTTTGAGGGAGAAATCTACCACTTTGGCTGATTGGGTGAGGCAACCCAGGGAGATCACATCAATATTGGGCCCCACAAAACGTGACACATTCTCCTCAGTGATTCCTCCACTAGCTTCAATGGTGACACGGGGAAAGGAGGCCTTTATGGTGCTGGCTGTAGGATGCAAGTCCTGCAAAAGAAGATAAAGAGAGATGAGCAAGAGGACGAGGGAAACCAAACCTTTGCAGTCTTATGATGATATCTATCAGACTTATGGATATATATGGAATATGAGATCCAAATTAGGTGCAAGCCAAGTGAGGGAATGGTCCAACATGATACAATATTTTTTTTTTAATACACAACATGTAATCTGGGGTCCTGAAGGCCTCTCCAGAAGCAGAGCCTTCACAAATCATGTTTTGTTCAAGGGTGGAAGATGCCCACGTCAAAGCTTTGTCCACATTGGAAGTGTGACCAGCTTTACTGTAAACATGTTTAACCAGCTTTACTGTAAACATGTTTGTATGCCATGTTTCACTGTGTAAATCCCTTCAAAGAATTTCTGTCATGTGTAGTGACACATACATATTCTAAATAAATAATACAATTAAACCAAACCCTGCAGCAACCTAATTCCTGTTTCCAGGAAATGGCAGCTGGTTATAATTTGGGGAAAACAAAGATTTCAAAACGAAGATGCAATCTTGAGTCTGATGCTTTTAAAGCAGCACTTTTAACAACCTTTGAAACTATTTTAGCTGCCAAATGTCAATATTCCAACCATAAGCAATGCAAAAGAACCAAAGCATTGTTATTTTTTTAAAAAAGAAAATCAGTCATAAATTTTAGTTTCTAGATCTGCCCCATCTTCTCTCAGCCAAATACCTCAGGAGCAAAGTTGTCCAACATGACAATATCAGCGCCACACCCTGATGCTTCAAGAGCTTCTTCTAAGGAGCCACACTCCACTTCTATTTTCAGGGCAAAGCCACCGACCCGCCGGGCATTGTGAACTGCCTGTGGGATTGCAAACATTGAGATTGGCAGTGGTCCAGGTTATATGTTGATGCCTGCAGAAGCTTGAGCTAACCTTAGGGATACTCATGCCAGCCATTTGGCTGGATCTTCCATGAAAAGGTCTCCTATAGAAGATACACCTTAGGACAGCTGGTCTCTTATATTGGGTCCTTTGAGGGCCTCTATCAGGCCTGCTTAAACCTTGCTGCAGATTCTAATTCTGCAAACCAGAGTTTCTGAACCTTGGTGACTTTAAGACGTGTGGACTTCAACTCAGAATTCCCCAGCCAGCTTCAAATTCTGGGAGTTGAAGTCCATGCATCTTAAAGTCACCAAGGTTGGGAAACCCTGCTGCAAACAAGGTTGATTTATATATCAAACCTGGACTGCCACACTCATGTTCAACCCCTAGGTGGCAGCAGAAAGATACGGGAAAACGTTTATTCTCTGCCGCCCTCTAGCAATTATTTAAATCAGTGATGGCTAACCTTTTTGCCGTCGTGTGCCAAAAGCAGGGGGAACGCGGGGGGGGGTCATGCATGCACGTGCCCACACCCATAATTCAATGCGCCCTGCCCCGCACATGATCCTCCCACTTTTGGCACACGATGGCACAGTGGGCCCAGTAGGCCCGTTTTTCGCCCTCCCCAGGCTCCAGAGGCTTTCTTGGAGCCTGGGAAGGGTGAAAATGGCCTTCCCCCCCACCTCCCAGAGGCCTCCGGAGGCCGGAAACAGCCCATTTCCCGATTTCCGGTGGGCCCAAAAATTAGCTGGCCGGCGCATACCTGCGCACTGGAGGTGAGCTAGAGCAATGCTTGCGTGCTCACAGATATGGCTGTGTGTGCCACCTAGTCATCACCGAATTAGATGGTTGCAGGCTAGATCACAATCATTGTATAATATGAACACCTTTGTTTTTGTGTACTCACTTGTGTAATACTACCAGAGGCCCAGACATGGTTGTCCTTCAACATGATGAGGCTTCCCAGATCATAGCGGTGACAGGAGGATCCCCCAACTAGAAGTGCATATTTTTCTGGGAGACGGAACCCCGGTGTGGTCTTCCTTGTCCCGGCGACCTCTCCGTGCCACCCAGCTTCCTGTGCTTCCCGACAAGCTTTTGCCGCTAATGTGGCAACACCACTACAGCGTCCCAGACAGTTCAAAGCTACTCGCTCGCCCAGCAAGAGGTCATTGGCACGGCCACGGACTTCAGCCACTCGGGTGACGGGTTCAACCCAGGTTCCTTCGGTTTGGAGCCACTCCACCGAGCAGCCGACTTCAGCAAAGATAGCTTCAAAGAATGGGAAACCGGCCAAGACTCCAGGGGATTTGCAGAAGAGCACAGCACACACCTGATGGTTGCCTATGGCATAGCCACCATAGTCAAAGCTGGGAGCATCTTCTTGCAACCAATCTTGGGCGAGTTGACGCAATCGGGCAGCAGGTAGAAGGTGTGAGAGGTTTGGGTGGGAAGCCATGATGACTAAAAGGAAACCACAAGGATGTTGGCCAAGTTGTACCAGACAATACAGGTAGTCCTGGACTTACAACAGCTCATTTAGTGACTGTTTCAAGTTACAATGGCACTGAACAAAGTGACTTATGACCGTTTTTCACGGTCAAAGTGACCTACGACTGTTTTATAACCATTGCAGCATCCCCATGGTCAGGTGGTCAAAATTCAGACACTTGACAACTGACTCATATTTGGGGTGGTTGCAATGTCCCAGGGGTCATGGGATCCCATTTTTTTCCAGATTCACTTAACAACCATGTTACTAATTTTAGCAATTGGGGTGATTTGCTTAACAACTACGTCAAGAAAGGTCGTAAAATGGGGCAAAACTCACTTAACAAATAGCTCACTTAGCAACGGAAATGTTGGGCTCAATTGTGGTCAAGCTGAGGACAAGCTGTGCAGGCAGTCCTCAACTTATGACTGCAATTAGGATCAGAATTCCCATTGTTAAGCAAGGCACTTGCTAAGTGAGTTGGGCCTGATTTCACAACCTTTTTTGCCATGATTGTTATTAAACAAATATTGTTGGTTAATGCTGGCTGAGCCCAAGTACAGCATAAGGAGTGTATAGGTTATCTCTGTTACAGTTCTCAACTGTTCCCCATCCAAGAATGGTGAAAACTAACTTTGAAATTAAGGGGGACAGTTCAAGGGCACTTGGGGTCAGAAAACTGGGAAATTGCACGTCATTGTGCAGCCAAAGGGATGTGCCGGGCCGGCTTCAGAACTCCAGAAGGCACACAAATTCCATGATTCTCACTTCCAATTTCTAGGCTCAAATTTTAAGATACCTACCAAACACTTGGCTCCCTGTGCCTTTTAAGAGTGTGGCTCATAAGTGTGCCACATAAGTGTGTATTCTTATCATATACAGGTAGTCCTTGACTTATGATCATTCATTTAACTAATTAATGTTCAAAGTTACGAGGACGCTAAAAAGTTACAACCGGTCCTTGGACTTAGAACCACCGCAGCATCGCCATGGTGATGTCATCAGAATTGGGGTGTTGGGAAACAGCATGTACTAACAACAGTTGCAGTATCCTGGGATCACGTGATTTCCATTAGTGACTTCCTTGGAGGCTTCTGACAACCAACGTCAATGGGAAAGAGAATTTGCTTAACAACTGCGTAAGTCACTTAATGACCATGGTGATTCGCTTAACAACCATGTCAAAAAAAGGTCATAAAATCAGGCACGGCTCACTTAATGATCACACCATGTAGTGACAGACATTCTAGTCAAAATTGCAGTAATAACGTGAGGACTATCTGTACAGTGGTATTATCCTTCTTACTCTGGGAATCCCACTCCAGAATCCCTCATAAACATTTCTGATTCAAATCAATTTTACAGAAATATTCTAAGTTCCCAGTTCTTTTTCATCCAAAATGAATTAAAGCTCAGATGCATTAGTCCCAGTAATTCCCATTGCACAGAGAAGCCTGAATCAATACTGTAATTTTAGTGTCAGGAAAAGTTAAGAATACACAAATTAACAATTTAGAAGCTTGCTCTGTAATTCCTCACCTATTCACTGAATTTTAAAAAGTTAACAGCATTGTACCTTTTGGAAGTTTTTTCCTCAAAAAGGGCAACAAAGACATGTATCAATTTTACCTCCTAAAGAAATGGGTACTTAATTCTACTATTCCCCCCTTAAAAGATAAGCTACCTCTGAGAAGATTTGCAACCTCTGCCAATTTGGAGCCACTCCTCAATGGGCATGATCAAATCTTAAAACAGCCCAAGGCAACCCATTAAATGTATGAAACCTCCCCCAAGCAAATAAAGAAACATAAAATTTCAAGAAAACTCTTGATTTTCCAGTTCCTTGCCAGGAAAAAGGAGATCAAGTAAAGCAGTGGTGTGGTGCTTTTGCTACTTCTTGATCTTCATTTTACACTGATCAACCCTGTTCTTTATTTCTCTCCAGATCCCACTCGTGGCAAATTAAAAGAAAGGGGGGAACAGCTGCTCACCTGAAGGTCTGGTCTGGCCTTCTGGGTATCGTCCACTCTGTAGTCTTTTCTCTTGTCCAACTGGTCGTACAAAGTAAATTTTTGGAATTCCTGGGAGGTGGGAGGCTCTGTGGTAAGGGGTGGGATTAGAACTGTGATGATTCTTTTTGGCACTTTGGACCTTGGCTGTTGTAATCTAAACAAATCCCAAAGCAGCTGGAGATCCAGCGTGAGGCAGCTCAGTTGACAAAGTTCCTTTGTGGGCATAAAAAGATTTTAAGTTCCATTAGCCACATAAAGGGACAAAAGAACCTTGCAACCCTCCTCTCAAGGAGCAATAATTGGAAATCGGTTGCACATCAGCGCAGGTTTCAAAGACATTCAGATAAATTGGCAATCCTAATACATTTCCTGGGGGGTGGGGGGTGGGGGGGGTGGAAATCCAGTTGAATTTTGCACATATTGTTGTACAAACAGGGTCAAAAATCAGAACGTAGTGCCTCTTTTTAACTATCCTTACAATTTTGAAAAGGAATATAACAACAAAAGATGTTAATTGATGTTAAATTATATTTCTAAATTATGGGATGTCATTTTATGGAGAGTACTGGGGCTTGCAAAGAAAATAAACTTCCAAAGATTGAAAGAAAGTCAGCTTCCTGATGTTTAGGAATGGATTCGAGATACGTTACTGATTTTTGAAATGTCATTATATTCTAAAAATAAAAAGATGAAATGGTATATTTTTATATGTAGTAGATTTAACGGTAAGATTAAATATTACATTCAGTTATATAGCCGCCCATCTCAGTCAATGACTCTGGGCAGCTTACTATTAAAAATATATTAAAATTAAAATGCTAGAAACATTCTATAATAAAAACAAAAGAAATATATCCTAACACTATGTGAATCTTATTACTTTTTGTTGTTGTTTTATTAGTTTATATTAATCACTATAAGTATGTAGATTTTTATACTATATAATCATTAATATATTTTGTGCCTTGATATTTTTAAAATTAAAACTCTATAAGCCAAAGTAAGAAAAACCACAATAGGCCCATTTATTGTATAAAATTTTTATAGCACTGCAGCCAAAGCCTCTCAACTTAATTCAAAGCAGCTTCTTCAGTTTGGACTCCAATACTTATGTACCTGGGATAAATCCCTTGGAAGTTGATTGGAATTCCATATTGAAAACCTCCCAATGGGGCTGGTCTGTTGGCTCAGACTCTGATAACTGAAGCTGAAGTCAAAACACAAACAGATAATCCCTAACTTTAGCAACTGTTTCTGGAAAGGAACTCCCACAGAATTATCCTCTACAATACATGGAACTCGCTATTAAACTCACTATTTGGAACTCACTATTATTACACTTTAACTGGCTCTGCTTGTTGTACTTGCAGGACCACTGTAGCATGGGAAAATTAAGTAATTAGTGTATCTCAAGTCAACCTTGGCAACTTTTAAGATAACAGAATAACAGAGTTGGAAGGGACGTTGGAGGTCCTCTAGTCCAACCCCTGAGGCAGGAAACCCCATCATTTCAGACAAATGGTTGTCCAATCTCTGTTTAAAAACCTCCAGTGTTGGAGCATCCACAAATTCTGGAAGCAAGTCGTCCCACTGATTAATTGT
>JANHZT010002370.1:13558-26286 GCA_032468215.1 Stegonotus admiraltiensis
CAAGCTGTCTTAGGAATTCTGGGAGTTGAAGTCCACAGGGTGTGAAAGAGCCAAGTTTGCCTACCGCTGCTCTAGAGGAAAATGTGGACAAAGCCACAGGCATGGCAATTTAAAAACATTTGGCTTCTTTCTTGTGTCTTTTCTTGGATACCATAGCATCCAACCCAAATTTCAGAATGTTTTAAGAAGCAATCTTACAAGGCAAGCTTTCCATCTTCTGAAATATGTCAAGTATAAATTAATTTGGCCTGGCATTTCACAGTATAAAGAGGGTAATACATATTCTGAGGGGTTAATAATACATTTCCTACCTAGGAAACGTACAATCATCTACAAAGTGGTGTTTGAAAGCCTCTCTTTGGGGGCTAATTAAATTGCACATTGGTGTATATATCCTGTAATTCTGAAGGGCACAACTCCCTATAGAATACAGCTAGGTAAAAGGAGGAAACATAATAATTAAGATCAAATAGCTTTCTTGTCTAATAGATGTGCATGCTATATTCGGGTTGAAATCTAATTTAACTGCTAGACAAATATTCTCTTTAGTGCTCAGTTTCATGTAAACCAGTATCAGCAAAACAAAGATTTGTCCAATCTTGTGATCCAATTCTTGTGTTAAAAATAATGTTTTAACCTTCAAACCCCTGCACTTTTTCTTTATAAAGTAGCAACTAGATATAAAAGAAACAAAACATATTTTGTGCATTCGTGACCTTGTTTTCTTATGCTCCAACAAAATGGTATTTTTATGCATTCATTTCTAACACTAAGAAAATCCATAAACCTCAAATTAAAAACAATAAAATGATCAGTTGGAATTATAACCAGAACACAAACAGACACCTCTAGAGGTGTAAGGTATTTTTAAAATAGTTCTGAATCTGAATAATCACAGCCATCTATGCTGATTTTATGCTAAGCATCTTAGAGAAGGTCAACAAATTATGATCTCAGGGTTTGAGAAGGAATCTACTCGTATTCGGCAGGAAGTAACAGACATTAGAGATTAATGCTAACTTTGATGTTGGGTTCAGAATCAATCTGGAAGGTGGTAACCATCATGCAACAGTACAAGATAGCAATAGCAGTTAGACTTATATACCACTTCAAGGTGCTTTACAGCCCTCTCTAAGTGGTTTTTTACAGAGTCAGCAAATTGCCCCCAACAATCTGAGTCCTCATTTTATTGACCTCAGAAGGATGGAAGGCTGAGTCAACCTTGAGCCTGGTGAGATTTGATTTGCTAAATTGCAGGCAGCCAGCAGTCAGTAAAAGTAGCCTGCAGTACATTCTAACCACTGTACCACCATGGCTCCTTGCTATATAATATAATTCTAAAACTCAGTCCTACTTAGTACAACAGCTGTCAAAATTAGTATTATCTCAAGGTTATGATTTTGTCTTAAAGTGCAGCAGCCTTAAACTACAGGTTGCTTTTAACAATTACAATACAAGTACAGTACAAGTTGTTTTTAACAATATAGACCAAAAAATATGGAAGGAGTACACTAAAATTCTATATAGTACGGTTCTCAACTACCAAGATACCTTAGAAAACATTCCCTATTTACAGGAATAACCATATTAGAAAATAAAATTAAGGTAAATCAGTATTCTGGTCATTACCAATGCAGTAGGACCTGATGGAATCTTTACCAAAATTGAGAAGCAATAAAAGAAGAATCAGTAAAGGTTCTAACCAAATAATACCAGCAAATCTTTTGCTAGAGCCAAATTAGTCTACTGGTTAAAACACCAGGCTAGAAAGCAAGAGATCTTGAGTTCAAGTCCCACCTTAGCTATGAAAGCAAGTTGGGTGACCTTGAGCCAGTCATTCTCTCTCAGCCCAGCTCATCTCACAGGGTTGTTGTTGTGAAAATAGGAAGAGGTATGAGTATTAGGTATATTCACCAATCTATTTATAAACAATAATAATAAAGGTGAGATATAAACAAATACAATAAATAATATAAATAAATAAATTGGGAAACAACACAGTAGCCAACAGATTGGAGAAGTTAGTCTATATACCAACATCAAAGAAGGAGACTTAACAGATAGTGCAAACTATTGTACAGTGTCTTTAATATCACATGCTAGCAAAATAATGTTTAAAATTGTTTGTCAAACACAGATTAACATGTAAAGGGAGATGCCAGATGTTCAAGTGGATTCTAACCTAGTTTTTTTGACAATATAATGTTGGGAAAGGTAGGGGGAAAAGTGGATAGACTCAATTACAAAGTGAAATAATCATAGTTCATCCTAAAAAGGGTCTATCTATGTGGTCACTAAGAGTCAATACTAACTTAATGGCACATAACCAATCAATCCAAAGTTATGATATATATTTATGAAGGGTTTGGATAACTATATTATAGAAAGACGCTTTTCAGAAGCACATTTTCCATCTATGAGTGCCTCTTATCCCTCTTTTTATGGATGATTTTATTGATCTAAAATTAAATATATATATATATATATCTTCATTATTATTATCACTACCTTCTACAGATTAAAATGATTATATCACTCTCATTTTAGGTTCTGTCAAGCAAGACTATTTGTCTTAGAAAGTATTCTTATAACTTTAGGAGAAATAATGATTAATAATTGTTCAAAGTCTGTCTTTCCATTGCTCATTTCAACATTTTATTGATGGTCTTAAAATCGAATATGAACCCATGATAAAATCTTTTCAGCTTTAAAATAATGCATAAAATAATGTTAACGTTCTTTGTGATATTAGGGGCAAACAATCTCCTTGGCAACATTAATCCCAAACAAAAGAATGCAGTTTTCTAAGCTGTGTGTTTTACTTCTTGCTTTTATTAAAGCTAAAATAAATTCAAAATTCTTTATATGTAATTCTTTTATTTATTTATTTTGCATGTGAATGTATGTGTGCATATCCATCCTAAAATAGAGGACAAATAAGTGGGGAAATGTTGCTATGCACAGCGGTAATTAGATGCTTCTTGTGTTGAAAGGCAAGGAAGTCCCTTGGATACTTCTGTCAATCTGCATTTAGCAGACACAGCACTTACTCAGTTCAAGCCCACAAATGCTCACATTTTGCAGTGAGTTGACCTTAGCTGTCAGCACAGTCTGTCCTCTTCGGTATCTGCAAGTTTGGCTTGGAACATACTGTGATCATGTTTGGGGAGGGAAAAACGTAAAAACCAGACAGAATAAGCAAGCAAATTCTCAGCCTCAAAAAATTAGCAGGTGTCCAGAAATTGTCAGCCTAAAAACTAAGTATCCATGTTTAATTAAAGGGATAGGTTTAGCAGAAAATGCCGCTTTAGCAACTGTCCATATGTATGATTAATTTGCTATAAAATTATTAGGAATATCTACCAGAAGAGACCGCTGGGGTTCATGTACTTACAGAGAAGTTTATTTGAAGCCACTGCCAATGACCCTGGACTTAGTGTCAGGTGTTATAAAAACAGAAACAAAACTTACATCTGGTCAATTTGATTTGTAAGACCGGAAGATTATCAGAATAGCACAGAATCATAGCAACACAAAGCAAAATAAAACATCACAGTGGAATGTGTTACTTTGCTACAGTGAACTGTTGCTACACATATTATCACAGCATGCAGAAATATAGTACTAGTACAAAGGATTACATACACAATACGTTCATCTATTTTATGCTACTACCACATCCCCCTTTTCAAATCAATTAAACTTTAATTCTTAAAATTCCATTATTTACTGTAATTTCATTCAGAGGTTTTTTTAACGCTTCTACTGCTGAAATTTATATCAGGTTCAGAAAAAAATATATAATCTGTTACTATAATCATTAAAAACAGCATTGAGGAGTCCTCTAACTAGCTCCCTTAGTTCAATGAGATTTTTATTCATTTTCTGCTTTTCGATTATAGCAGGGGTGTCAAACTAAGGCCCGGGGGCCGGATCCAGCCCACAGGGTGCTTAGATCTGGCCCAAGGGGCCACCCTGGAAACAATGAAGGACTGGCCCGTGGTCCCTCTGCCAGGAAAAATGGAGTTCGGGAGGATTGCACGTGGCCCTCCCAAGCTCTGTTTTTGCTGGCAGAGGGTTGCAGGAGTCTGTCACAGCCAAAAACGGAGCTTGGGAGCCCGTTTTCACTGGCAGAGTACTCAGGCCACCACCGGCACCCTGACACAAGTGATGTCAAGCTGGCCATGTCCACCCTGGCCACACCCACCCTGGCCCCCCAAGGTCAAACACAACCCTGATGTGGCCCTCAATGAAATCAAGTTTGACACCCCAGAATTATAGCATTTTAGGCAGCTGAGAAAGAGATCACCCAAGAGATCTGATAGAGATAACAACCTTGGCCTTCCTTTTTCACTGGGAAGATGATGTGACTTTAACAAGAAATATCTCACTGTGTTTTACCTGAATAAACTTTTCCCTGTGGCCCTGGAAAACTTGTTTTGTGTGCCTGTATTTCCATTGCCAATACCTAGTTTTATAATGGGACAAACAGTTCAAGCAAGTGAGAAAAATTCTTCCTTGTAGCAGTCCAAATCTATCTTTCCTTGGAGCTACTCTCTAGAAATGTACCCTATGTTATTTAGCGTATTTATTTTATACCAGTTTTAATAAATAAATAAATAAAAAACAAATCAATTCACAAAATAAAACCAATTGTTGCTTATGGTTCTATAAGTGTAGTATTAAGCATAATGGTATCTAATAAGAGCAGACAAGTTACAGTAGAAAATTAGATGGACTTCTATTCATACATGCTGAAACTTTCTATACCTATTCAGCTGAACCATTTATTGTCGAATCAAATCTGCCTGTTTGCTAATTGAGCGTGGGTCATCAGTATTTTTAACCCTTTTGTAAACAAATTTTCATTTGTATACAACTTGTATACAACATGTATATATTTTATTGCATTGTATACAACATATTGTATCTAAAAATAGTATCCTGCCCTCAGTGTGATTGCAGGGTCCCACATCAACCTGTAGATCACATTGTGACCTACTGTAAATTGAGGGCATATACTGGTCCAGTATATGATTTATATATATATATATATATATATAATGCTGGACTTCAATGGTTAGATGCAGTGGTGGGTTACTACTGGTTTGCCCTGGATCAGGCGAACCGATAGCAGTGGTGGGGGGAGGTTCCGCAGAAACGTCATGGGTGAGTTTTGAAACCCATCCCTGGTTAGATGGCCTAGACATTGGTATTTGAACCATATATTTTTTAATATTTATATTTTATTGTGGTTTATTAATCTAAAGGTAAATGACACATGATTACCACTTTGGTCTGCCTAGCAGATTGTGAGTTTGAGCAAAATGAAGATCCTATACTCTCTTTTTTCTCTTTTATCTCCCCCTCTTCCACAGTTCTTTTTATTTTGGGAAGATAACCAATTATTCACATAATTTTTACAGAAAAACATTCATAGAGAAGAAACTAAGCAACATGCACTCTCCTTAACACATACACAACTGCAATCTCTCCACTCTACATTTTGTTAGCTTTTTTAAAACAAAAAGTATGAAGAATGATGCATTTGACTACATATGGTGTCAAGCTGGTTATCCAGATTTACTCTCATTTCAAGAAATACCTTTGTCATGGCTTTACTACTACAATGTATCCCTGAATTTTGCATATATTCTTGCTAATGCAAAGTGAAATGATTATGAGCTAGCCACAAATATGTAGATATTCAAATAGAAGCACTTAATGAGTCCCATTAGATCTATCAGAGCATTAGCTTTTTCCATTTGTACTTCAGTGCCATTACATTAGCATAGAAAGTAATATTCATTTGTCATACCCTCGACTTTACATTAGATAGTTCCATTTCCATAAAGGTGAAAGTTTAATAGTTCCACTCCAATGTTCTTACTTTAAGAATTTGGTGCAATCAGTGTGAATCACTTCTTTAAAAATGTTATTTTCAAGATGGCCTCTGAGCCACCAATCTGCCGGGGTTTCTATTCTT
This sequence comes from Stegonotus admiraltiensis, assembly GCA_032468215.1. Taxonomy (NCBI): domain Eukaryota; kingdom Metazoa; phylum Chordata; class Lepidosauria; order Squamata; family Colubridae; genus Stegonotus; species Stegonotus admiraltiensis. Next base: position 19,545 of record JANHZT010002370.1, read on the forward strand.
GTCAACCCCATATAAGATTAATTGAGGGCAATATGAAGTGCTTCTTTGCAACTTACCATTCTTGAATGAGCACAGAATTATCTATAGTGGCAAGATCTGTTAGCGAAAAACTTGCTTTACTTTCAAAACCATTTCAGGGTGTTAGCTCATTAGACCTCAGATGCAAAACACTTGATTTCCATCAGCCCTAAATCCAGATGGCTATAAAAATACTCAGTGATGAACTTTCCACACAAAGCCCAGATAAAAAAGGTATCATATTTTAATACAATCCTCAAAGAGTCCTAAAAATTAGCTTATCAACAGTTTACTGATACAAGCACATACAATATTTTAACGAGATGCACAATTTGAGTTGTTTTTCCTATTATTAACACCAAAATTTAAAATAAATTAGAATTTAGAATAAATAGGTGATTTACCACCTCACCTTCACTATTATCCCCATAATAATCCTACTATAAGCCCACTGCCATATTCACATGTCTGTCACCTCTTTCCTTAATTAACAGATTTAGTTTTAAGTACTTCCAGTATAGGTTGATTTGGTCAGTCGTGCACTGATAATTTTCCTGTCCTCTCAGCCACCATAAAAGAGACTAAATACCTTTTTCTTCTTTCTTCTTTCTTTCTCTCTCTCTATTTCTCTCTCTCTTTCTTTTTATTTCCTTCCTTCCCTTCTTTCTGTTCCTTCCTTCCTTCTGAAAAAACTTAAAAATCATTGGGCATAAAACATTTTGTTCGTTTCTCAAAATTATATTCTTAGAACAAAATTATTTTGAATATTGTAGAAAGCAAAAATATGATTTTTGTGGAAATCTAAGATCTGTCACCAGGGAGATTGTGTGTGTGTGTGTGTGTGTGTGTGTGTTGTGTATATTTGTGTGTGAGAGAGAAAAACATATTTTATGCCCAAAACAATATTCAGAAGATGTTCATACTGATGTCTCCCCAATTCACTGGAGTATAAAATGGGGAAGGAGTACAGTACAATCAGAGTTGTAAAAAAGTGTTATTATAGTAGTTTTAGCCTTTCTGTACAGTTGATTTTTAGCGTAGGTGACAGATATTAATGAGAGACAAGCTTTTCTTGTAGAATAGTTTTGTTTATTCTTTCTTCAGTTCCATTTGGTTTATACGGAAGAAATGATAAAAATAAAATGAACATTAAGCACAGATTTTCCAAAGCATTAAGATCTGCAAAACCTTGTTCAATTTTACACAGTATATAAAGCTCCTTTTATTTCTTGTTTGTTCTTTTTTTCATAGTTGAGCTATTAAATGCCCATTAAAATAACAACAATAATATTAAAAATAAAAATCATTCCATTCCTCTCCCAAGAGAAATAAGGACAGACCTATCTATCCTTTCACGTCAAGGATTTAGTTAACTGCGGTCAGAATTGGGCTGACGTAATCATTCCTGTTATTTCAGTAATAAATGGAACATGCTGTGAGACAAGGAAATGCTGGTGCCATTTTGCCTTTTTCTAAAATTAAACTGGCACAAATACCAAACAACCATACAGATAAACACCTAAACACAGAGAAAATGATGGAGAGGCCTGTCTCCTGAAAATAAGCAGAAATGACAACAGTTGGGGGGGAAAAAGGGGGGGGGGAATGAGATAAGTAGAAGCATAGCAACTCTTTAAGATAATGAGCCTTCCCCCCCACCTTTCTTTTTGAAGTAAAAGCATTAGATATTTGGCAGAAATCAATCTTGTTGATGCTCAAAAGTGCCTGTTTAGTGGGTCAAGCATTGCAGACTAGTGGCTAAGATAATTAAAAGCCGACACACAGAGAAAAGTGAAGGAGGAAGAGAGGCAGGCTTATTTGTAGGCATTTCTGTAAAGCTCCACTGTGTAATAATCACATCCCTTGCAGGCATTAATAAAATTAGTCTCATCACGGTGCTCAGAGAAAAAGTAAGGAGGATTGTCTGTGAGAACAAAAAAAAAAGAACAAATAGGCCAAGGTTGAAGAAATAAATATTTAGTTTTCTGGCTGAAGTCTGTGATATCCATTTTGGTGTAAACCAAATTTGTACTACAGGTAGTCCTCGACTTACAACAGTTCATTTAGTGACCATTCAAACATTAAAACAGCAGTGAAAAAAGTGACTTGTGATCATTTTTTACATGACCGTTGAAGCATCCTCATAGTCACATGGTCAAAATTTGTGACTTGGGGGTCATGTGATCACCTTTTGTGACCTTCTAACGAGCCAAGTCAACGGAGAAGCGAGATTCAATTAGCAACCACGGTACTGACTTAAGAACTGCAGTCATTCACTTAACACTTAGCAACTGTGGTAACAAAGGTCATAAAATGGGGCAAAACTCACTTAACAAATGCTTCACTTAGCAACATAGCATTTCTGATTAGCTTAACTAGTAAAAAGCGAACCTGTTGATTTGAGTACTCCTCTATTTTTCATATTATATGAGGAACTGTCAAAACCAACAAAATGATCCTTTTTGTTCTTTCTCATTTCATACATTTCCTTGACTAATGCAAAGCTCTTTTCTTCCCTTTTAATAATCAACTGTATCTTAATATGCCTTACCGTGAAGTCAGCTGACGGTTTGATAACTAATACCTTTGTTTTTCAGGACTGAATAAAAACATTACACACTTGTTGTTTTTTTAAAAAAAATAATTTTGCATTAGCAGTTTTCACAATAACCATATCATATTTAAAAAAAGTTTCTGTATCCGCTAAAAGCTAATTGGATTTAGGCTTTAGTGACCATATTTCATTTCCAGAATATCTTTTTTTTTAAACTCCTTAAAATATCTAACTACTATTTATTTAAATTGTGTTATAGCAAGGAATGTTCATGATTAAAGCAGGAAATTTAATAAAATAATTTTATTGCCGCTGCTTTGGTGCGATTATGTTTTGGGTGCATTCTGATACTTCTAGTCATTCTGTTTTTCTCATAGTTTGGAAATCTTAATTTGGAGGACCTCCTAGCAGTTTTATTAAACAAACTCTTTCATTTCTTTCCTATCTTTCTGTGCAAAAAAATCATTCTTTTTGAGAACTGCATGGAATCAGATTTGCAGCCATTCATTTGGGAATTATTGGCCTCCAATAAGAAATGTAGCATCTCTTTTTTTAAAAAATGAGATGGCACATACAAAGTTGTAGTGGCTAGTATATTCTCTTTTAAAATGTATAGCCAAAATTAGTGCTCTGTGAAACAGTTCTCTGATTTACTGTTGCATCATTATGAACTATTTTCTCACAATAGTGTAAAACATTACAGTTTTGGCTACTGCATATAGTTTTCCAAGTTGATTCCAACATTTCTCTAACATTCAATTAGGGTTTTTTTCCCCCCAAGTCTATCAGATCACAGGCTGTTTGGTTGTTGTTTTTAATGTTATGATTGTGCAACTAGCATTAAAGCATTTTTGATCTTTCAATTAAAAAAAAAAAGAGCTATTGAAGAGATAGACCCAGCTGCTATTTCTTGATAAGGAAGGAAAAGATTTCCAATTCAACATCAAGCTCTCTTTTTTCTTCTCTCGCACATTTTGCACTTCCTAAAGTAAAGAGAAATGCAGACAGAAAGCTACCCAGCAGTTTTGCCTTTTAAAGTTCTCCTGTCTAATAATGTGTCTTTTGAAGATAGACATTTTCAACCTGTAAAACTCACCTCTGAGGGCTAATGTGACTTTACTGCTGTGCAGGGTCTTAACTGCAACCCGTAGTGTGGTCTTGTGACCTAAAAATTTCCTCTGTGACAGCATTAACTAAAACTGGTAGGCTGTGCAGAAGCTCAAATCCCTACAAGTACAACTTTCTTTTGCTTCTTAATCCCCAAAAGCTCTGCATTTAGTTATCAGACAGTTTAATCATCCTCCGTGTATAAGAATATTGGAGAAACCATGCACTTATATTAGTAGCGGTAGACTAATTTCTGCCAATTTTAACGATTTGATTCCTCAGCTCACTTGAGAGGAAGTCACTGCTATAAAGGAGGGAAAAGTCCTGTAGGAAGAAATTAAACTTCCAAATTGAACCAGTTTGGTCTAATAGGCAAGGCACCAACCTAGAAAACGGGAGACCATGAATTCAAGTCCCGCCTTAGCCATGAAAGCCAGATTTTTATTTATTTATTTATTTATTTATTTATTTATTTATTTATTTTGTCGAGTACATATTAGATCATATATATAAGTATAAGCATGAATTGAACACATAAAATGAATACAATTAAAGGGAACACTAGGACAGGAACGGTAGACACGCTGGTGCTCTTAAGCATGCCCCTTACAGAACTCTTAGGAATGGGGTGAGGTCAACAGTAGACAGTCTAAGATTAAAATTTTGGGAGGTTTGGAATGAGATCACAGAGTCTGGTAGTGCAACAACTCTGTTACTGAAGTCATATTTTCTGCAATCGAGTTTGGAGCGGTTCACTTTAAGTTTGTATGTATTGTGTGCTCGGGTATTGTTGTGGTTGAAGCTGAAGTAGTCATTGACAGGTAGGACATTGTAGTCCTACCTGTCAATGACTGGTATGACCAAAACCAATTGGGTGATCAATACCAGTTGGGTGACCAATCATTCTCTCTTAGCCCAACTCACTTCACATGGTGGTTGTTGTGGGAGGAAAAGGAGTAGCAATGAGTGAATGTACTTCCTTTCCTCCCTCTTATATCTTTATGTGAAGGGGAGGGCTGTCTGAGGCATTTTTATAAACCACTTTCTTGATCAGGGCCCAAAGTACATTGTTGCTTTGGTTACAAATCTTCCCTCTGTCCTTCAGGGCCATCCTTCATACTCACTACAGGTAGAGGGAATCTGTACCAAAAAGTACGTCCCCTATTTAAGGAATAAAGGTTTAAGGTTTTGATTGGTCCTCTGACTATGTCGTATATCCTTACTTTCTAGGAGAAGGCAAAATCACCCTAACCATTATATATCTGTTAATAGCATTCATTGTTTTAGTTCTGCTGCTCTAAGTGATCCATTAATAGTTTTGAGTGTCTATTAAATATCTCCAGTGCAGTGGGAATCCTTTTCCAGCTAAAAACAGACCAAACCAACCACCTTATCCCAAATTGAGAAGAAGGCTAATAACACATTTATGCAATTTACCCCTTCTTATTCAGATATAACATTTCCAGTTTAGCTTTGTGTTCTCTTTTTTCCCCATCTCTCTATTTTACATTGCTCTTTTACCATTCTACTATGAATTGTAGCCTCCATGGATCTGAAGTTATCTTTGCTCTGCAAAGTGCCATGACTTCTGTTGATATTGAACAAAGAGCCCTGGTATAGATTTAGAATTATTTCAGACTTAATGTATTGACCAAAGTAGAACACAAGGCTTATTTGAAGCTAGATCAATTAAATACACTTGATTATTAATTGTCCTCATGGGAGATAAACGTTTGACATTGTTGCATTCTAATTAAAAGAACAGTGCCTGGGTGAATTTTGTACACACCTACACATACAAACTGTGAATTGTTTCTTCTTCCATGCTTCCGCATGTTATCCCTCTTTGTAGTTCAACTCTTGCCATTTCTTCTATACTCCAAACAGTTAAACACTTCCTTAGCATTTAAACGTTGCACGATTCCATATATTTAAAGATAAGGAAAGAAACACAATAACATTCATCTGAGAATAGCAGAATTTTAGGAAATATAATTCATAAAGAGCGTTACTGGATGTTTGTCAACAGTTTGGCTTTTTTACAGCAGTCGTATTAAAGCAGAATTTCCTTAAAGCCATTTGAAAATCTACAGCTCTTCCTTTCCTTCCCTTAGATAGAAAGCAAATTTGGAGCAAAGAAGAATGGAGGAAAGTAGCACATTTCTCTTGTTGATAACACAACCTATTTACAGTATCTTCCATCAAAAAGGGGAAGGGGGCTTTTATTCTAAGTATTTGCAGCAAGAATATTTATCAGGGGAGAAAAAGTAAGATAGAAATAGAGAAAGGTACTATCAAGTTTTGAAATTTTCTAATATATACCAATATATACTTAAGGATGTTACATAAAAATGCAATTTCAGTTTAAAGTATTATACTGGTAAAGAATGAAAAGGCTTATGCTGAACTTTATCTAGAAGCCTGTTTCCATCTAATCCCAAAGAAGGGGGTTGCTCTGTTTTGGTTTTTTGTTCATCCATATATCTAAAAACCCATTCCTGGCCTTTCTTCTCTGCTCAGTTGATATATTCCTCACAAGCTTTTAAACCACAGCAAGATTTGGTACAACATCGTTATGAAATTTGGTTCCCCCACAACCAACCCTGGCCCTGCTGCCTTGAATGGGGTCAATAGTATTTCAGTACCAGTAACGTTAATGGCTTGCAAATAAAATGAGGGCACAGAGAAAAAGGATAGCAAGTGTTGCTATGGCATGGTTGGGACATGGTTGGGTAGAAACAAAGCTAAGATTGTGTGAAATAAGCTCAGATTTTATTTTGGGCTGGCTTCAGGATGTCTATACGTTCTTTACAATTTGTAAGGGTTAGGTGAGAGGGCAAAGAGGAAGCAGGCAATTAAAATGGATATAACGAAAGGAAACATGGTCTCTTCCAACCGATCTGCAGAAGTGGTGAAATCCAAATTTTTTTACTACTGGTTCTGTGGGCATGGTGTGGTGGGCATGGTGTGGCTTGGTGGGCGTGGTTTGGTGGGTGTGGCAGGGGAAGGATACTGCAAAATTTCCATTCCCACCCCACTCCAGGGGAAGGATATTGCAAAATC
>JANHZT010002370.1:77719-97732 GCA_032468215.1 Stegonotus admiraltiensis
ATATAATATAGTCTACAATTACCAATATCTTTTCTTATATTAAAATTAGCTTATCATCTATTGTAATAATAAAAAAAATTCAATAAAATGTTACTGTGTTCAAAAATACCACAATTAATATTCCTGACTTGTCTTATTATTCACTTTTTCTTTCAGAGAGCGGAAGAAGATAACAACCTTTGATAACAACCTAACATGGTCAACCTTTGTTGACTTAATGCTAATAAAGAGAGAAGCTTAAAACAGCGGAAATAGAACTATTGAGGAAAGTAATATTCTCATGTTGGAATTGTCAATTTTACAGGTATCTAAAACTGAATGAAGTGAAAACATATTTCAGATTTTTAAAAAGCAAATGTTAACAAACTTGAAGCAATCCTCTTACCATCATAATGTAGTTATGATAGTTTTATTATGCATTAAGCTGCTGCAGTGAGCTGCTCGGTGTATTGAAAACTCAAAAGGCATAAAAGCATATGTAATAAACTATTATTTTCTTTTCTTTTAGGCTTTTTTCCTCTTTTCATTTTATTTTTAGTATTTAGCTATCTATTAAGTATATTGTGTCTTACTGAATAGTCTGGAATGAAATCAGTAGTTTTGTATTCAATTGTTACTATTTGTACAGGTAGTCTTTGACTTATGACATATGACCTGTCTCAATGCTTAGAATGTCCTGGTCCAAAAGCCTCGTGGTAAAACAAGTAGGATGTAGGATGATTCACATGTTCAATCAGGCATGTCCTTTGTCTTTCTCCAACAGCACACAGAGAATTGCTTCTGTCATCTAAACATAGTTGGTTTGGAAATTGTACTTAAAGAATACTACTTGACAGTATTTGCTCTTAATTCCTTGGATAAAGTGGTGAGATCATTGTGGAACAATGCCAAGTGAATATGAGTCACTAATGCACTGGGGCTGTAAAAAGACAAATGCTGTTTGAGGCTGGAACAATAGAATAGCTTGGAAATAACAGGAAGCAATTGTTCAACTTCATTCTCCTTTGCTCAAAGTCCATTTTGATAGTGCATCACACTTGAAAAAGGTTTCAGAGAAAGATGAATAATTCAAAGGCGACAATCTATGACAATGATAAACAGACTGGAAACCAATGAAAGAATTGAGAATTTTTGACTAGGATGCAATAGGGCTGTTTAGATATTTGAAAGGATGCTAGGTAGAAGGAGGTCAACTTCTATATAATTCCAGAGTGAGCACATAGAATAATGCTTTAAAATTATATATAAGGGAATTTCAACTGAATATTAGTAAAATCTCCCTATCAGTAAGAACAGTTGAATGTAAAACCAAGGTTGGTTTCCTGCCCTGAATACATCCAGATAGAGGCTAAACAGCAACATTTTGGGGAAGAGTTAACTTTGATTGTCATGATGACAAAGGGTTTCTATTTAATGCCCAAAAATGCCCATGGCATGGCCTTTTTGAGTACAATATGCTATGACTCAGCAGATACTTTTATCTTGTGGGATAGCTAGCCCAAGAAGTGCATTCTCCCTCAATAATTCTGACTGAATCTACTGAAGTCATTTCATTTCCAATTACATAACTAGATTCCTCTGGAAGATAATCCAATGATTTACCCCCTTTATGAGCTTTTCCTGAACCATTTGCTACTCAGATATATAGTCAGCAAAATGGGAAGTACAAGAACCACACGTATGTCCTGCCGGTCATCAAATATGTTGTCAATATAGTGAGCTGGCCAAAGGAGGTCTCCTCATGATATATGGAGGCTTCCATCCCAAGTTCAACACCCCGAGACTGTACACCAGCCAAAAGAGGATGGGTAAGTAGGATGAGTGTCAAAGCCACTTTCCTTAAATGCTTATATATATATATATATATATATATTATATATATATATACCTGCACAATGTATGGGCTAGATCCTCCTAAGTCCAGATGAAAGCTTCCAGAGAAAGATATGGAGAATAAGAAGGCTAAGATCCAGTGGGACTGACCTCCAGATCCAGATGGAGAGGTAGGTGCTGGCCAATCAAACAGGCATTGTGGTAGTAAACAAAGATCAAAAGACATTGGTGGTGATAAATGTAATTGTGCTAAGATCCTGAACAGAACCATTAAACTCCCAGGCTTCTGGTAGGGGATCTGACCTGAGGAAGACGCATACCATGCATAAGGATGGGAAGGGATTTTTTTTAAATATTTGAAAATGGTAATAATAAAATAATAAAAAGTAAACAGCCAATAATCAATGTAATTGATGGCAACTATTACAAACAATAAAAACAGAATTTTCCTATAGTTTCCATTTATTATGCTGATTGTAATAAATCAGCGTGTAATAAAACAAACTAAGGCCAGTGCTCTTCTAAATTTGGGAAGAGTTATTTGATTTAGATAAGTTGCTGGTGTAAAATAACATTGGTACCTCCTCTTGGAGCAGCCTACAAATTTAATTGCCTTTCTACATCCAACACATATTGTTTTAAATTATCCATAGCCTTTATGTAATCTATTATCAGTAATATTTCCCATAAGGGCAAATAACTCTGTAATTTTTGGTGAACTGGTCTTTTCAAAGCTGTTTCAAAATTGTCCACAAGAATAAGAGAGGTTCTGATAATATATGACACCCTGGTTATATTATAAATATTATGACTATCTAATTATGTTACTATTTTTAGATATGATTTATATGATAGTTTTATTATGCATTAAGCTGCATTAAGTGAGCTGCTCAGTGTATTGAAAACTCAAAAGGCATAAAAGCATATGTAATAAACTATTATTTTCTTTTCTTTTAGGCTTCTTTCCTCTTTTCATTTTATTTTTAGTATTTAGCTATCTATTAAGTATATTGTGTCTTACTGAATAGTCTGGAATGAAATCAGTAGTTTTGTATTCAATTGTTACTATTTGTACAGGTAGTCTTTGACTTATGACATATGACCTGTCTCAATGCTTAGAATGTCCTGGTCCAAAGGCCTCGTGGTGAAACAAGTGAATTTGCCCCTTTGTTGATGAACAACAAAGATGATAATGCAATTTTTTTACCCAATCAGAGGAAGGAGACAAAAGCAAATAAAAACTCAAAATGATGAAATTTTCCCCAGCTTCCCAACAGTTCTATTGTATTGGCAGTCAGAAAGGAACTGAGGGGACAACAGCAGCCATGTCTAAGAACATACCCAGTGTAGGGTGTGCTTCTCACTAAAACATTTCTTAGTTAAACAAAATTCTCAGTGGTGGCCATTTGCAGGCACGTCTCCATTTATAGGAAGCACAAAGATCATAATGAACCTACAATATCAGCTTCAAAAGAAGGCAACAAGTTACAAATTAAAGGAAAACTCATAATCAGGCATCTAGCAAAGGGACATTAATTACATTTCAAAAAGCAGCACTCATAATTAATTTTCCTGATGTCCTTACAGATAGGAACAAGCTGAGAGAGTGGTTTCACAATGTTTATAAATTACTACATTAATTAACAGTCAATCTTTAGAGAGGAGATGAAGGAATCTTCTTTGACATCACTCAGTACTCTCTAAGGACCGACAGTGTAAGAAAGGATTATGAATTTATGTTCTATACCTTGAGCTTCCCTCATCTTTATACATAATGCATCAAATTTGCCCCTTACTATTTTAGCAAATAATTTTCTAACTGAAATTCTCCTTACCATTTTAATATCATAATTTTTTCAGAGGTAGAAAACTCTATCGCATCAAAATAGGTCATAATCTGGCCAAATATCCAAAAATTTGTTGTAATCCAAAAATTACAACAGCAATCAAAGGATCACAAAGATCACAAAAACTGTCAAGTCGGCATACAGAAAATACATTGAAGAAAGAGGCTTATTTTTAATTTTGTATTAAGCTTTTCTTCTAGAACTCCAAATATTACAAATTGGGTTCCCCCGATACCCTCTTCTATCCAAGTATTGTGAGAATTCAGATTTATGCAACCTCAGCAGGTTGGTTGTACCCCGTGTTCTTAAACCATGCTTTATTATTTGATTCTTGCTGCAAATAGCCAACTCCCAACTAACATGAATAAGTCTGGACTAGATTAAGTAATGTAACCATTACAAGGATTCTACTTCTTCCTTCATTACAACTCCAAAATAAGCTCCACAAGAACTTCTGATTATTCCCCCCCCTCAAAAAAAAGTTTGAATAGATAATTAAGATTGTAAAGATTTGTCCTCAAATGTTTATTTGGTTCTAATATACAATGGTCTTTTGTTAAGGACCACTCATTCAGTGGCTGAACTTATAATGGCACTGAACAAGGCTACTTATGGCCAGTGCTAAAAGTTCCAATTGCTGTAGCTCCAACATAGTCATCTGATTGTGATTTGGGCACTTGGCAACTGGCCTGGATATTTGACACTCATAGGTTACCATAGTCAGATGACTGCAATCTGTGACTTTCTCTGCTTGCTTCTCACAAGCAAGATCAATGGGAAAGCCAGCAGGAAGTTGGAAGCCTGTCACATGAGATCCACCATGATTTATTTAACAACAGTAACTAGGTGCTGCAGTCATGTGACATTGCATTTTCTGGTCTCAATTACCATCATTGAGTACTAACTTTAACTTGAATAATCTGGAACTAATGAAGGACCAGACGTTTCTCATCTCAAAGTCCTGGAGAGATAGAAGTTTGGCAGAATCACGTTAATTTCACTCGATTGCTCTATCAATATTTTTTCACAAATTCGACCGTTCCTGGAAACCATCAGCACTTTTGGTGTCTACCTACCCTGCCTATCTCTGCAGTGACATCGATCAGTTTTCACACTGCTGAAATTTGATCTCCAGAAGCAACAAAATAGATGTGTTATGGATTTCCAGGATTTAACATTCCTATTTTGCATTTTAAGATGCCCTGCAACACCACAAAAAGCAAAACACATTACTGGATACTGCCCCAGACCTTTAGAAGCCAATGTATATGTTTAAAACAAAGTGTAGCCTTCAGGTGAGACTTGCCATTCCCTGATATAAATGATGGTGCACTATGTTCCCTTTGAATTTTATTACATAGCAGCTTTAGCTCCAGGTAATCCGCATACATGAAAATAGCTTCCTTTTACAAAATCTGTAAATTCATCTCAAAGATGGGAAGATATTTGTCTTACTTTCAATTGCCCAGTGACACGCTCATTGGAAGAATGTCATTGCAGCAGCCTTTATTATATACTCAGTGTAGTAGCAAGAAAAATAGATTTGATGAAGCAGAAAAGAAAACCAATTCAGAAGCAAATAAAAAAGAACCTTGCATCTATATATGAAGAGAGTGAAGTCGGTAAGAGCCATGTAATTTATTTTGAGTAATTATTCTAGTTTTAAAATCCAGGTAATTTTTCTTCCTATTAGAAAGCCTGGAGGCAAAAAGCCTTTTGAAATATTGGAGAGGGTAAAATTTAAAAATTAGCTACTGAGCATGAAGTATGCAATAATTGCTCTTCATAACATTTTTATTGCCTCTATATTCTGTGAATTATTGCTCCAAATTCCTCTGTACCATTATGATGAAAAAATGGTATCAATAAAATTGGTTTGATTTATGTTAAGATTTTATCACTTAAGCCCATGAAAATCAGAGGCATGCTAAAAGGAGCCATTTTTTCATGACATTTCTTTTTCCTTTTTTTTCATTCAGCGCAGTAACAACAGTTCCACTCTTCGTTTTTTGGTGCGCTGTTAAGTATTCTCACACCCACGCTAACCATTCACACAATCGTGGACTCAGGCTTTTAGGTCAAACTGTAACTATGACACTAGGATGTCATGCACTAGTTTCAACATTTTCTGATTAAAGCACTTTGAATTGGAGAGGAGATATATGTAGCTACTTCTTAAAATATATTGCCTTCTTTTCTTCCATCTATTCTTCAATGGAATTATGGGATTTTTGTTAGGGCAGAGATTACTCTATGTAAATTAGTATTGATAAAACTAAACCAGGGACTAGTTAATCTGGTAGATATGAGAAAAGCCCAGAATATTACAATGTTTTATTTTATTCAGCCCATGGCTTAGTATGCTCTTTGCTTGCACCATGACATCTTTACCATATATGATGCTTATTGTTTTGTTATGTTTTGTTCATCTGTGTGTTTTTACTAAATCAGCAACATCAAATTGGCTTCTATCAAAAGGGACTAGAAGTGCTAGCATGAACTTCCCAGAACATTTTATCATATAGAAGATCAGACAAAACAAAAAGGGAGGAAGATTTTTAAAAAGACAAAGTCAAACAGAGAATGGGCAACAGCATTAAATGCAAAAAGATTCCAACTTCTAAATATTTTTCAACTCTGGTGAATGTTGCATTTGTTTATATCATATCTAGGGTTCTTGTGATAAATAGGTTATTCAGGGGGAGGTGTCAAAAGTCAAGTTGCAACTACACAGGTGAAGCCTCTGCACCCCCCCTTTTTTTTCCCCACATAACACATAAATTCAACATTACACATAAATTCAAAGGATTGAAACTTCAGTAATAGTTATGACTGCCATCTTGGTTTTTATATCCCTTTTGGGGATGCTTCTGGCAATACAGAAACAGACATGTACCTATTCCAGAAATATAAAATCCAGATATTATTCATAGCACACTATCTGAAACCTAGATTACATATTTTGTGAAATTGGTTTAGCTAAACGTGAGTTTGTTGAAAAAAAAAGTCCCAATTAGCTGGATTCACATAGCATGGTAAGGCAATAGGGATAGTTACTGCAAATGGCTGCATCATCTTAATTCCTACCTCAGAGTTGAATCAGGTTAGACATTTTTTAAAAACTAGGCAAGTCAAGTCAGATCCAGAGTAGCATCACTTTTGCTAAATTTAATTTGGATTCATTCTAAAATTATATTCTGACATCCAGAGACTGTTCCACTTGGAGGACAATCCAAATGCTAGCATCCAACTGCACTCTAGTATCCCACAAGTGGAATTTCCTTTATTAAAAACCTAAAACACATTTTCTATGCAAAAAAAACATATTTAAATAAACACATTTTTAAAAAAAAAATAACAAAACCTGTCCTTTTCTGCAGAGATGCTCATTCAACTGGTAATTAATGAAAACCTTTCTTGTACCACTTATATCCCTTTCCCTCAATCTCCATAGCAATGGAGGTTACGCAATGAATATTACAAATTACACCAAAAGGTTAACTATAAAGAATTAGAATATTTCTCCAACAAAATGTCTTTCCTCCAAAGATAAGAAATAATCACCCAGAATATATCAGAAAGTCCTTTTCCTTCACATCTTAGATTAGTGCTGATATAATTTTAATCAAATCTTACTCTTGATCTGTTAATTAAAAAAAACACAGAATACTTATTTTATTTTGATGGATGTGAAAAGGCATTTACAGGATACTTCTTCCTTGTGACGAAAGTAAAATGGGTTACCCCAAAGATGCTTTTCCAAAAGGATACTGGACTTTCTTGATTTGGAAAAGCCCCTTCGGGACAACTATGATGTGGATGACTCCATAGAATCTCCACAGACATTTAAAATGGGTTACTTTTACACCCAAGCCTAACACTTGTCTAATCATGGTTTAACAGATGAACCCTAATGGCTGTTCGAATAACACACAATTAAAATCAAGGAAACCCTTTTATACCTTAGCAGTCAGCCTTTCCATTCCTCAACTGTAGAATCATGAGATTTGTAAAGAGCAAATGTATCCAAATTTTTGGCTTGCCTGGATCACACATAAAATATATAATATAGTTAATGTAGGAGAATACATGTTAAAAGTTTACAATCTTGCAGAGCTGCAATACTAGCTGTCCAGGGCTGCATGTGGCATGTGGTCCATGGGATGCACATGCCTGGTTTAGGCCTTTCTCCCCAATTCTGCAGGTATTTCAATTTCAAATGCCCTATTGCAAGCACAACATCCTTAACTGCTACTTTGTTTCAACACCGTTTTCTTTAAAAAATCACCATCACCTTCAATCTTATTTCTTATTTTCATAAATATTTTTAAGATAATTTAGTCAAGTTAATTCAGTTACCAGTGCTTATGAACTGTTTGATTCACACAAAAACAGGTTTTTCCAATCTTTCAGTTTTTTCATTTGCCAGGACTGTCAAATTGTTATTCTACAGAGAGCCAGTTTGGCTCTAGGCTAGAAAGTAGGAGACCGTGAGTTCAAGTCCTGCCTCACCCATGGAAGCCAGCTGAGTGATCTTGGGCTAATCACTACGCCTCAGTCCAAAGCACCCCACAGGGTTGTTGTGGGAAAATAGAAGTTAGATATGTTCGCCGGCTTGAGATATTTGTAAAAATAAAGGTGGGATATAAATAAATATAATTGTAATTATGCCTAAGAACTGACATAAATATGCATGCTTTTAGCAACATGGGGATGAAATAATAATGTAATTTTTAAGCTTAAAGTTAGTACATTCATAGAAAACTCATAATTAAAGGGGGAAAAAACGATTAAGGAACTAGCGAGTTTTAATATTTAGCACCTAAAAATACCAGGTTCAAATTTCTTGCTCTGTCTAAGTCCACAGTTGGTACTACCTTCAATAATATTTAGAATCATATAGAACTGATTAAAAGGAACAATGCAAAAAAAAAGTTCATACATTGGGGTTTCTTTCCCCCCGTTTTCTTTTAAAGATGATATATAGAATTATTATGGTTTAACTTCACAGAATCATACATTCATACCAAATTCTAAAGGAAAATGGCAACTCTATTTCAACAGACAGAACCTTTGTATACACTTTAAAACTGCAAGACTATTTCATGGGAAATTAAGTTATTCCATTTTCCTGTTATGCTACATTATGCCTTCTCCAAAGAAACAGAAGTATCAAGAGAGTATATGGTCTCCAGGGTTAACTTAACATGCATGCTATGCAGAACCACAACTCACAGTATTCTGTAACTAAAGTTGTCTGTTTCTGAACTCACAATAGTGACACTGGGCATAATCTGGATCACAGGTGATCTGAACATTCACACTGATTTTAACAGAAGCTACACTAAACCAAAGAAAAGTTTCCCAGTAAAGTGTAAGAAATACAAGGTTCCTTAAATATTAAAAAGTAAAAAGTCTCATGTTCAAAAGAGTTTCCTACTAAAAATGTTTGCAAAATATGAACTTTGAACTTTACTCTATTCTACAAAAGAACCCTCATACTTTTGTAAGAAAAGCAACAGAGCTGAGACTTCATAAAATGCGCTGCTATGGACTAGAAAATATAATGTTAAATTACAATTAAATGTGCATTGCAAGTTTAAGCAGATGAATAGTTTTGTAGTATTGTTTAAAAATATTCCAGCATTTTATAATACAATTCACACTTAAAGTCAATTTCCCCCATCAGCATGAACACACAAAATCAAGACAACCACCACCAGAGTAAAACACTAACACTTTATTAAAAATTCAAAATTTATTGCAAATTATATTTTGCTTCTCTCCTTTCTTCATTTTTACATGATTTATTGATATCCATGATTTTTTCACAAATATACTTGTTGACTTTGGAGAGTCTCTGTGCAATTTCTGTTTCATCCAGAGTTTCTTGTGCTATTCTGTCATACAAACATTCTAAAAAAAAAAGAAAATATGACATTCAGAATAAAACTTCAACACATTTCAAATGTAGCAAAAACCCTTAAGCAAGACATATGTCATGCATAGGATGAATGCAGCAACTCGTTGAAAGAATTAAAAAATGAACAAGAACCAACATATAGCATCGGTCTGAAAACTCCTCTCCGACAGCAAATGCTTTGTAAGTTCACCTAGGACTGATAAGCTACATTCACACTAATGTATTTAAGATGTCTTTGGTAGACATTTTAATCATAAGCCATTGACTCTGAAAGAGCCATGTCCCTCAGTCCAGGAAAAAAGCAAGCCTGTAACTTAATTTTGAGTAAATATACTTTTGTAAGAGCATTGAAAAACCCTTAAAAGGCATTCGTTGGCTTTTTTAAAAACACATCTTCATTTATGCTTATCCAGGCAGACATTTCCACTCAATCAGAGTCATGATAACATGAATAAATGAGAGAGAAATCTATGGACTTCCTACCTCAATGTTGCTACCCATGAAACATGCTGTTTGTAGGTTTCTAGTTCTCTCACCACTTTTATAAAATGTACTTTTAAAATATAAATAACAATATTGTGGTAGATAAAGTGGAATTCCAGAACAAAAATATGATTTATAGCAGTATGTTTAACAGATAACAAGTCTAAAAATTATTTCATAATATGGAAATGCTGTGACAAAATAATATTAGGCAATAGCATCCATGTGAAAAAGTGTGTTAGAAAGTACAGTAGTTTGTTCCTTCTTCCAAATTAAATGGTTGTTTATTGTTATGTCTGTTATAAAGGGGAAGACTAGGTAACCTCAGAAACTAAAACAGTTTGATTAACTGACATTAAGCAAATTGACAGTAAATAGTCTGATTTCTGAGACATGGTTTACAAAACTATGTCTCATCATTGTTAAACTCCTCAGCACTCAACATACAAGCTACAGTAGTCTGCTTAAATATATACTGCCTTTGTTAATACTGTATAAACTATAGTGAAAAGTGCAATTACTACCAGTACTAAATGGTTTCCAAAGTGATTAAACAATTTCTGCTGTTTTTAGTATTTTCACTCAGCAACTATTTATTGCTTCATATGGTAAATGAAACAGAGAGTCACTTAATTAACGAGTTTTATGGCACTGTTAATGCACATTAAAGTTGTAACAATTAACTATTCTACACCCTTTGCATCTCCTCTCACACCTTTCAGAAGTTTTATAAAAGGCTATTTTTCAGTCACAAGATCTGCAGTGGTTGCATACCAGCACTTTTTAATAACTTTCTCAGAATAAACTACACAATAGGGACTACTAAAAAAAAAGACATATTAGACCCATTAAGACCTAACACCATCTTTTTAAGATGTATTTTATGGAAGATATTCTAGAATCAAAAGAATAAAAACTATCTCAGCTACAAATTTTATGAGCAGTTCGAAAATGTGTTAGTATTTTTTATAATGAGATTTGAAACATAATGAAAGAGATGACTAAAACAGTGATTTAAATTAAAACACGGAAAGAGGAATTTGATTAAGGCAAAGAAGCACCCATTCCTCTTCAGTACTGAACCAGGGAGCGACTGAAATCATTATAATTGAAATCTATACATAGTAAATTAAAGCATTTTATTTCCACTATGAAATTCCACCATATACTAACTACATTCCAACATATTGCATGTATGGGATTTTGTCCAAAGCTTTTTAAGTAAGCATTTCACATGTAATCAAAAATCAAATTGCACCAGAATTGCAACACATAAACGATGTCTATGTTGCAGCTTCAGGACTGCTTCTATTCTATTTTTAAACACAACAGAAAGATAGGGTGGCAGTTCTCCTGCTTATTCTCTACAGTAGATGTGTACATGTTTTGCTTTTGATACAGGATTTTTGTATCTGAAATCCCCTTCAAAACAAAATATGAGACGACTGTGTGGGTTTATCCTGGAATCTTTGTACTATGTGCAATATATATTAGCCTTGTGGGTGGTGATAAAAATTCACTACTAAGGCTAGACTTCAGTATTTGCCAAAAACAGGCAACTTGGAAGGCTTGGTGATAAGGTGCTGATAAGAGTAAAACCTGACCACTACTTGTCTGTTCTGTACCCAGAGGTATCTACAGACAGCAGCTGGTATCAAAAATGGGCAAGAAGTTAGAAGAGAAGTTGCAGTGCAAACCCTGACCTTTATGTATTTAAGAAAGGGTCAAGGCTTGCATCACAATGCCACTCCATAAAACTTGGCTTCTTTAAAAATCTGCTTGCTCTAAACTGCAGATACTGCTGTCTGCCCCTCCTGGCAAACTTTTCTGGGGACAGTATGGTCAAACAAGAATATTACTATCCCGAGGAGAGTAAGGTTAGAAAAGTTCTATGCTCTCTTGCCTACCTGTTTGTTCATTTAGTAGGGCTATATGTGAAACTCTGGAGGATTCAATCAGCCCTTGACTGACTCATCCTTTCAAAGCAGGTATGATTCCAAGCAGGTTGTCCGAAAGGTGCTTTTTCAAGAGGCAACTGGACTCATCCAAGTCAACTCATTCAAGAAGCAAAACGTCTTCAAGGAAAAACAAGAAAGTCCAGATGCCTCTTGAAAAAGCACCTTTGGGACTATCATGACCTGGATGAGTGAGAATCTCCAAAGACAGATTCCAAGCGGTGAACTGCATGGCTCCAGTATTTCAAAGCACTTTGAAGATCCAATGACTTTTTCTGCTGCTTCTAAGATATTTATAGACAATATACCACAACAGGGGCTGGGGAAAAGTGAGCGGTGATAAGTTGTATAGCTGGCCACTGAGCTTCATCACCTCAATATAGTCTGCCTATCAGACTTGTTTTGAGAAAGACACTATATTGTTATTCCATTTTGGTTCAATGTGTCTTTTCTGATAGGCTGTTTGTTTTTATTACATTTTGGGAGGAGGGATGGCACAGCCCCACTCCTGCTTTATTTTGTATGCAATCCTATTTTCTCCAAATTGCTATATAATTAAAATATTCATTCTTGTCTCCTTTAATTTCCCCCATTCTCGTGACCCAACAACCCTCACCCACATTCCTTTGTCTTCCACTTCATCATGGAAGTGGAAATAAGAATGTGGAGTCCTTGGTGTTCTCTGAGCTTGGTTGTTTGCTTATAAATGTTTCGTTGTCTGAGTAGATAACATCATCAGTGCTAATGAGTATAGGGTTTGCTCCCTGTTTATATACAGCAGCTTACCCTGCCAGTGTGTGTATGGGGAGATTATGGGTTACCATGGGTTTTCTCCATGGTAGCTGCTTGATTATGGTACTGTTTTATGCTTGATTGCCTGGTATTAATTTCTGCTTATCTGGGTGTAGACTGCTGGGGAGGATGTGTTTTGGACTTTTTGTTTCCTTCTTTGTTATTTTGTCTCTTTTTAATAGTGTGTAAATGTGGTTTATCTCTATTGATGGTTGATTTATCTGAAATGCTAAGCTTCCAGGAATTCCTTAGCAATACCCTAAGGTCAAAGGTATCTAGCAGCTGAACAAAATGTAAATGGCACTAGAGGTGGAGGTCATAAGGAATACATACATGGTTTTGATGGGAGAACATTAGGATGCAGACAACAGGCCACTGTTGGCATTTCTATAACAAATAAGTGATTGATGAGTCACACACTGATGGGAGTTGAGGTATATCTTGATCACTGTGGAGGAGTGGCTTCTAGGTTTGGAACTGGGAGGGACCAAGCCAGAAATGGCTTAGATTGGGAGGTTTCTTGCCTAATGAAGGGTTGGATTTGGTTATCAAATGCAACTGGGACTGCCAGGATTGCCATTGCTAAGCCCTGTGTTCACATGATGTGCTTTACTACTGCATCACTTAGCAATGGAAATTCTGGTCCCAACTGAAGTCGTAACTCAAGGACTACTTGTAGCTCCCTTCCTAAGATGTATACATAGGATTGTGTAAGTCACTTCAGCAGCTGTATTAGAAAACAAGATTCTTTTAGCCGTTGCTTCATGTAGTTTGAAGAACACTCACATAATCAAAATAACCTACCTCTGACAATGCTTAACTTGTGAGGTGACAGAGGCGGCTTAGGAACAGCATCTTTCTTTTTCTTAGTGGCCACACCTGTAACACTTCTATTTTTAAGAACATCGGTTCCCCAAATCATAACTGCTAAGTTTTTTGTATACTTTGAATCTCCTTGCGTTACTTGCAGCTGGTGCCATTTCTCCTCATCTACCCAGATGCCACTTCCAAGATGAACCTGGGGTAGAAAAGTGACATAACAGATGGTGGTTACCTGGAAAGTTGTTTCATCCTTCACAAGTGGCAGGAACAATGTTTAACACAAAACACGTTTATCTATAGTATCCAATCACTGGGGAAAGTATGAAATATTAAAAATAATTTGATTGTCTAAACTATGTGCAAAATCATGAAATGACACGAAAACCCATAAAGAGGGCTGGTTGTAAATGGTTTTTATCACCATAAAGGTTCTCCTGGGATGAAGATAATGTTTCTTCCCTTTATGTCCTGCTTAGAGAAGAATGTGGAAGTTTTTCACAACCATAGCATATAATCAAAAGCATAACCTTGTGTTTTTTGGTAAACAAATGCAAAAAGCTCAGAAAAAGTCCCTAAAGTATTCAATTGACATTTCTGTCATGAACTGATAAAAGTACACTGCTTTGGAGTATATATGCCTGTGATGAGATTCATTTTAATTTTCTTGAAGAATATAGAAAGGCAGGCAGGCAACCAACACCAATGAAACATTCTCAGTTGAGTATTTCTGCCCTTTCCTTATCCATCCCCACCAAGGCCCTTACCATCAAACGTCCAAGTGCAAAAGATTCCTGAAGACAGAGGAAAGATGACTAATCACAATAACCTCAAACGACTGCTCAGCTGAATTTATATTTCTGCTTAAAGGAATCTTAAAAATGCCTTTCTCTCTTTTTAAATAGTATATATTTATATATTCACATATTTATTTTGCTGGTGAATATTTCTCAGTTATTGTTAAAGGGAAAATATAAATATTTGCAATGGATATAATATTAATACCTTTCCATTCTCTAGAATATATTTGTCAATTACAGGAATAGCAGCTGGGTAGTATGTTGACGTGTTTGCTTCCTCACTGAAAGCTGTCTGTACATCAGGCTCAGGTTCAATTGATTCAGGTGTAACCTTTTCAAGTTCTAGGGCAGGACCTATATCATTTAAAAAAGGAAAACGATTAAGAAGAATGCATTATGTAATTATGTAGTACATTTCACATGCAGAACTTCATACCGATTAATGCTAATCTAACCTAAAATCCAAAGTCAGTATGACAATAAAATATTACCCTTTTTCCCTCCAGTTTCAAAATGTTATTAATTTATCAAAATATAAAATACAGAAATACATAGAAAAATGAAAATAACGGTAAAATAAGGCGGGAAAGGGGAAGAGAAAAAATGTAGGTGGAGGGGAAAAAGAAAAAAGAGCATTGATTTCTGAGTCCTTTTGGTGCCGTAGAATAAGATAATCACATAAAATCTTAATTTTTTTACTTTTACATAATAATATACTAGCCGTTTCTATAACAACAAACCTATAATCTAATCAACAAAATCAAAGTTTCATTTTTTTCCACCTCAAGCACAAAGTCCAAAAGCAGTTTCCAAGTAGAAACAAAATTGTGTTCTTTTCTTTAATTTAGCCATCAATTTAATTTAGCCATCAATTTAAATTCTTCAATTTAGCCATCTCTGCTAACTCCATCAACTTTTGCAGCCATTCATCCATTGTGGAAATCACAATGTCCTTCCATTTTTGTGCATAAAATAATCTTGCTGCCGTCTACATATCTAACATCAAAGTTCCCAAAAAAAATTCCAAGTTCTTTGTCCATTAGGTCTAAAAGAAAAGTCTTTGGTATTACCCCCATTTCCCCTCCTCAAAATGTCGTATTTTAATAAAATTTTCAAAAAAGGAACATAAACAAGTGGAATGTGAGATTCAAAGCAATTCAGCACTTGTTCTTAAACCCAAACTGAAATACACAATTGTAGCTGTTTTAGATGTATTTTTTCATGATCACTGAAAGAAGTGATAGGTGTATTATGACATGTTACATATTATTACACAGATGTTACATCTGTAACCAACTTTTTAAAAGTAACCAAGTGTTTTAAAATGAAAAGAACAGAATCAACAGTTGGAAAGAACTGTCAACATCCAAAGACAATCTCAATTATTTTCATGTGACCAAAAGGGATTGGACTTGGTTAATAAGTAGAGGTATACAAATATTCAAATTGAAGATTGAACACATTGAATTTCCAAACTGAATCAACTTTTTGAATTGTTCATTCAGTTGCGGAGATCTTCAATTTATTTAGAAATTTTTATGGGCTTTTTTGCATGGATTCAAATCTTTTCTCTAAACCAGTGATAGCTAACCTTTTTGCCGTCGCGTGCCAAAAGTGGGGGGAGAGCGGAGGGTTTGTGCGCATGTGTGCCCACACCAATAATTCAATGCGCCCTGTCCCCCCACATGTGTGACCCCTCCCCACGCTCCCCATGCTTTTGGCATGGTGGGCCTGGTAGGCCCATTTTTTGCCCTCCCCAGGCTCCAGAGGCTTTCTAGGAGCCTGGGGAGGGTGAAAACTGCCTTCCCCATCCACCCAAAGGCGCTCTGGAGGCTCGAAACAGCCTGTTTCCTGATTTCCGGTGGGCCCAGAAGGGCCGAAAATCAGGTGGCCGGGCGCGCATGCATGCTGGAGCTGAGCTAGGGCAACACTTGCGTGCTCACAGATACGGCTCTACATGCCACCTGTGGCACCCGTGCCATAGGTTCACCATCACAGCTCTAAACTGATGATTTGACTGGCATAGGCCAATTCAAAAGTAACTTGCTTCCTATTCACATTTGTTCACAGGGTTCACTCTGTTTTTGCTAGGTTGGGATACTAGTCAATTTCATAAATTGCAAAACCTGAAAAAGGATTATCTATCCTAAAGACAGATAGGATTTATTAAAGCATGAATATATCACCTTTAACTATCTATATAAGCCAAAAAGTCAAATAAAATTGATGTAAGTGGAACATTAAAAGTTTAAACATTAAATGCATCTTTAATGAAATTTTCTACTGCTTGCTGATATGTTAGTTATTTATACATATGGAATTACAAATCTTTTTAAACACCATAGTTAATAAATGCTACTACTGTAATTCGGAGAACCACAGCAAAAACATGAGGTCCTAACAGATAGAAGCATTTGGCCAAATATCTTGTAATACATTTTATTCCAAAGCTCAAAATATTTCACATTTCAATAATCAAAGCCTTTTCTAGGCAGCTGAACTTCACAGTAATTTCAGAAACTACTAAGAGTTGCATTTACAGCACAGCATGTTCAAATTAGACATGCAATTCCTTTTACTGTCTTTTTGCTAATTAGGGTTGCTTGCCTAATTTGCCATGCATCATGCTTACTTTTTAAAAGTTTCTCACTTTGTAGTTTTTGCACTTTGATAAGCAAAACAGAAAATGTGCAGTTACAGAAGTTTTCTGAAAGTCAACACAAAATGTGTTTTCTTCACACAGCAAATGCAGATGAAGGAAAACCCTTGTTTCGGTGAAAAGTTTTACTATTTTCAGCAGTGAGGCTCCTGGTGTAGGAATTAGACAAGAAATATAAATTTTCCCTTATAGTTCAGCATCTCCAGATGTCTTTCATGTCAAAAGAAACCTGTTGATTTACTCAGATGAAATGCGAATCCAACCTTTGCCCCACAGTAACTGATGCCTTTTCTAGTATTTGATTCTGAAGCAGACTGATTGATGTTACTTTTTCTAATTAACTGTTTCTCAACCTTGGCAACTTGAAGATGTGTTGGCTTCCCAGAATTCCCTAACAGTTATCCGTGGATTATACCCTGTACTGAGGCAGTAATTCTGGGTAGCTTTGAACCGTGAAGAAACTTTTTTCCTTTCTTAAAGAAAAGGAAGCCACAATGGAAGGCATTTTGTCTGCCTATGATCCTAGAGCTGGTAGTGCAAGTCATACTGCCTTAGTATTTTAGGTGATAGAGACCCTATCAGGAAGCAAAAATAGTAATTCTTCTCTTGCCTATCCTAAGAAAAGCCTTTGCCATTTCAAAATGCTCAGACTGGGAATTTTAAGATATGCAGCAAGGTAACTTTTAAATGCTATTATTTAAATCATAGTTGAGTAATAGTAAGCTAAAATTTAATGAATCAAGATGGTGAATTCCAGTAGGCACTACATTCTATTGATTTCAATGTAATTTAGGGATATTTACCTTTAGGCACAATTTAGAGGAAAGGCATACAAACATACTTAGTGTATATACAGATTTATCCCATGCATAGTCTCCTTCAACTCTCCCTGAAAACTCAGAATATATTAGCTAATAAATTCTGTGAAGAAAATGTAGCCTACATACACTGGAATCAGCAGCTGTTAGAGAGCAAGCAACTCTCACTTTTGACTCTTTAATTGACTGGAATTTGCATCATGGCTCCAAAAATAGAACAAAAGTATTGTAATTTGCACAAGAGTACCATTTCTCTTTGGTTAATCAGGTCTTAGAATTTTATTCATGGTATGTCTCAATTAAAGTTCCCTGTATTATTGTATCTATTGATTATATGATTTTGAATCCCGTGTATGATTAATCCATGTAACATTTTTAAAAGATTAAAAAAAGCAAACCAAAAGATGGAATTTTCTAATGGGCATAATTACTCCCCCCCCCCAAAAAAAAAACCTAAGTAGGATACCGATTGTATGTTCAAACAACTAGAAAACTATTAAACCAACTATAATACATATCTTAAAAGACAAGGACTGTAGCAGGTAAAACTGACTTTTTATATTCCAAGTAAATGGAAAAGGTAAGAGATAGATTAAAATATCAGAACAGTGAATAATAAAAATCCAAGACGTTATTTTGGAAAAAATATTTTCTGGTTTACTTCTCATTAAACACCCTGATCTACCTAAGAGTTAGTCAAGAGAAAATAAACTCCCAAGTATGTTTAGATTGTGTACTAAAATAAAGTCATATATAAAGTGAAGATGTATCCTTCTCCACCGGATTCGTATTATCCTATGATATGCTAAACGCATGCCATCTTTGATTATGGAACATTCTTCTCAATGCCCAAAACAATTCAGGTTAATTTAGTCTAGGTTACTATTTTAGCATGAATGTTGATTTATGTAAAAGTAATTATATCTGAACTATATTTGAGGGACCGTATATCTACTTATCTCACGGAACTGGCATGTTATGGATCCTGTTTACTAAGGAACGTCAACCAACGGGATCCAGAAAGAGAGCTGTTTCTGCTGTGGCGCTCACCCAAAGGTGCTTTTTCAAGAGGCAACCAGACTTTGTTTTTCTTTGAAGACATTTCGCTTCTCATCCAGGAAGCTTCTTTAACTCTCTGGCACATCATTTCCCTGGAATTTAAGATTGTTACCTACTCTTCTGGCCTTTAAGAAGGGCCTTAAGACTTGCTTTGCCATCTTGTCTTGAGATCAAATAGTGGTAGTGTGGATTTTGGTGCATCCATACACATAGTATACATACATGCATATGTACATATGGGAAATATCCATAATTTAAAAACTATTATATGAAACCACAAGAGGGAGCAGTAGCAAGATGATATTCCTATTTTGCAGTAGTCTCTTTCGTATTGGGACAGAACAGAAGAGATACGTTCTTGTGACAATCTACTCTCTACTCACTACTGTATTATATTCCTGTAATATTACCTGGCACAATGGAATTAGTTAGAGAACATTATAAGAGTATGGTGCAGTTCTAATACAACTTTTGTACTTCTTGTGCTTTACGTTGCTGCAGCTAGTGCAACATTACACAGTTGATGGTCATAAATTTCTTAAACGAATAAATATAACAAAAAAGTGATGAACACTATCCTAATATTTTAGTTCTCATGCTCAGTCCAATTAACCAAAAACGTGGAAACAACTTGAAAATTCTTAACCGTTCAGTATCAATTTAGTATAACTTTCTTCCTCTACCCTTGCCTTTCCAACAATGGCACAATTATGCCATTCAGGGCTTCTCTTGAGTTTGACTATAGAAGCACTAACTCATTCTACTTACATAGGATCAAAAGGACTGACTAAAGAAGATTGCAATGCCTATGTAAACATATGACTTAAGCTCCCTATCTCGTATCCACAAGTAGTAGTAATCTGTGCATAAAAAATATACTTGTGTAAAAACCATCCACTGAGAAGCCAACCATCAACATTTTCATGTTTTCATATTTTTTTATTATTATTATTTTGATTTATATGCCGCCCTTCTCCGGACACTCAGGGCGGCTTACAATGCGTTAAGCAATAGCCTTCATACTT
>JANHZT010002370.1:97832-114258 GCA_032468215.1 Stegonotus admiraltiensis
TACTAAGCAGGTATATACAAAAGTATGAAGGCTATTGCTTAACGCATTTTAAGCCACCCTGAGTCTCCGGAGAAGGGCGGCATATAAATCGAACCAATCAATCAATAAAGTAAAGAAGGAGTAAATAAAAATCTGCTTCCTCTTCCCTTTTTTCATCCCTATCTTTAAGAACTGAGTTTTTCTAAGTCAGAAAAGTAGAAAAGGGAGTAAGGTAAGGATAAATAAAAGGAAATAGTCTTCATGAACAGTGACTACCCACACTGTACCAAACAGCCAATTAAATTTGCCATCAGGATATTGTGATGGAACTTTGCTTTCCTATTTTTGATTTCTATTCAAAAGCACTTGTTGAGATTAAAAGCACAACACAGAAAACTCAAAACTGTTTCATTATTCAAATAATAACGCAAAACACTAAATCCACATTTTTTTAAAAAAATATACAAATGACTTTCTTGTTAGTTATTCATATTAGTAACATATTATACTCTACCATTAATTCTAAACAATTTATTTATTATTTATTTAGCAAATTTATTGGCCATTTTACCACAGGGTAATTCTGGGTGGCTATATTGAAAATAAATAACTCCTCTATTGATTATGAAATATGAAGATTCACAACCGTAACTATATTGTAAAGAATGACTGAATTTGTAAAAACAATCGAACTATGCTTCTCAAAGTTAATTTCGTAAAATACATGCCTTTTTACAATCCTTAGAGCAGCTTTTAAGGGCATATAATGAAAAAGGGGCATTTTTCCAACCGCAACTCTGTAAGTAGGAACTTGCTGCAGTCATTAAAATACCTACTGGATTCAATAGCTTGATTTCTTTGTGAATATTTAAGTGAACCTGAGTTAAAAAGAATTCATTAACATGTCCCACATATGCAAGTACTTACCACTGCCTAATCTGAGAAGCAGGACATCCTGTAACCGTCTGTTCAAATCTCTTAGCTCCTTCATTTCTGACACTAATGTCCCATACTCCTTTAACTTTTTTGCTTGTTGAACAAGCTGCCTTCTTGTTCTCTCAAGTTCCTGTTGAATGTGCCTCATTTCTTCCTGCTGCTGCTGATAGCTTCTCAGCAACTCTTCATAAAGAACTCGAGGAACTACAGCGTCGTCCATATTGTTCATTCTGTCTGAAGTTTCCATAAATGTTGCCTCAGGACTGGAATTACTACTGAGACTCATTCCATTTTGTTTTTCAAGGCGCGCAACAACTGCTTCAATGCTTTTATGCGTACCTTCATTCTGTTTCTTTCCATCTTGTCTCTGTATGTTACAACAAAACCCGTTATTAATATACTGTGTCATACAGCAATCTATAGAGTTCAACAGTTAATGAAATTAGGAGCACACTACAATCCTCAAGGAAAGAATATTGGACCAACACAGTTTAATAACCAGAAAAGGTTACATAATAAATAACCATCTAAGTCTTTTTTTAAAAAAGTGTATGATGCAGAGTTAAATGAATCTGAGAGGAAATCAGCAATAGTGGGAAGGCATTGATACATTTACCATTCCCAAGTATTATTTTTTAAAAAATTTGTAGTATCCAAAGCCATTTGGGGGAGTGGGGGAGTTTGAGAAGATAGGAATAATTCAGACATCACACTAAACTTCAAGAGAGACTTAGAAGTATTTATTACTGTAACCACAGGTTATAACTGAGAAGGCAAATGCTTATACAAACTATCATTCATCACAATAAGCGAACTGCTCTCTCAGTCCCTCTAAGGCAGTGTTTCTCAACCTTGGAAGCTTGCAGATGGGTGGACTTCAACTCCCAGAATCCCCCAGCCAGCAGCGCTACCAAGGTTGAGAAACACTGCTCTAAGGAGTCGGTGCAGTTAAGGTGAATTCCCAACCCAGTCAGACATGGTGCTGAACTGTCAGCAAGAAAGTCAATTAAAATTTAAGGACATACATGGCTATGCAGCACCTAGTATGGCACACAGGCAGCTTTGAGCATTTAAAAGAAAAAAGCAGAGCCTATTTACATGAACTCTGAGCACTCTTGACTTTTTTTTTTTTTAGTTTGTACCATTTGTATAGAGTGCATTCAACATTAACCTGAACATATTTTTTAATGATTAAATACTGTGTTGTACCATCCCATCATCTGGAAACTTTAGCTTTAGATGACAAATAATCCCAAAATTATGTTAATATCCTGGAGAAGACTCTGATAGAATGCATTTAAAAGCAATGTTTATAGCTTGTTATTTAAAGGTAATTTTTATACTGGTTTGCCTAATTAAACAGGCATCAAGGTTCAGAATAATTAAGAATTTCACAATACAAGGAATTAGTGGAAGAAACATGGTATCTATTACTGTGCAATAATCAGCCAAACCTCTAAAAGATATTTCCAAATAAAATTTACCTATTCCCCTTTGCCTATCAATACTAGTAAAATACGAGGCTCCATGTAAATATAGATTGCCCCAGCTAAACACTATACAAAATTGATAAGAAATTCAACGTGTATATACTTACAATACTTAAGTTAAAAAATAATGACTACATGCTTTATTTGAAAACAGGGTTATTTGCCTCAAGGTCATAATTATAGAGGAAACAGCATATATGAAGCTAGAATATGCAAAGAATAGCAAAGATAACTCATGTTATATCATTACAGTGTTAAGTTTATTTTAGTTTTAAGGAAACTGAGATGTGGATAAATGAACAAAGCTTATCTCAATATAGTGGCATTTCATTATTCAATAATGTCTTATTGTATTGTACATCTTTATATTACACATACTGTATATCTAGAGATATCATCAGTCTGGAGAACTGAATGTATTAACCTTATCAAACTGAGTTTGTTTTAGAACAGTAGGTGGAGGGAACATCTCACAGGGAGGGCTGTAAGGAACCCATAATGCTTAAGTTTTGCTAAGCTTTTTTTTCTTTTTTTCCTAAGAATTGCTTAGGAGAAACTTAGTAAAAAAAAAAAGTAATTGTGAGATGCATTGGGGAATTCATGCAATACTATACTAATAAAAGCCTGAGTTCCAAGCATGTTAATATACCTGCAATATTCACGCTGAATATGTTGAAGATGGGCAAGTTGAAGGAATTTGCAATATTCAATGCAAAACTTTGTCTGGAATAGAGTCAGTCTAGTTTTACAGTATGTTTTGTTCTAAAAAGAAAAGATATCCATGATAAAACGATGCTAAATAGTAAGTGAAAGAACTAATATATACAAAGGGAAAGAATTTGTCAACATATTCACTGTGAAATGTAAAAAACGCATAATTAACATTTTTGTCCATTCTTTTAAGCAAAACTGATTATTCCAGAAAATTTTAAGAGATTACATTCTACTGATGTCAAAGTATCTGCTCAAAAATGCAATTATTATCTGTTTTTAAAAAGTATCAAAGTAGACACTCATTCTTTGAGCAATTAAAAAGCCTAACTCTGAAAACAATCACAATCTGACTGAAATAAAAGCAGTAAGTTGTTTTCCATTAAGTAATGACATTCTCTGCCAACACTCTTTAACAGATCACAACGCAGACTTCTTTAAAAGCAATCCTTCTCTTTGGGAATAATTTATTCTTGCCTTGATATAACCATTCAGTACTTTGATAAATCACTAAAAGACAATTCTTCCCTTTTTCCTGTTAGTCATAAATATTGTGCTGTTGATAATTTTCCAGAAATTGGTGTAATCAGTTTTAACAGCCCAGCTTTTATCATTAAATTATAGGATGTTCTTTAATTTTAAAAGCATGAACATCAAGCTAAGCTTTCAGTAAAATATAATAATTTTGAGTTTACCATTATTCAACATTATACTAAAGTGTAAATTTTGATACAGAGCAGCTGATTCTTCTCCCATATTAAAATCTTTTCGATGTTTGTGAACCTACAGAAAGTCACAAGTCACAATTTTAAAACTTAAGCTTCTTTCCAATGGTAATAACAATATTTTTACACACTTCGGAGAAACATGTACTTAGCTAGCACACTACAGGTAGTCCTCAACTTACAACTATTTGTTTAGTGACCAAAGTTACAATGGCACTGAAAAAAATGACTCATGACTGTTTTTCACACTTTGCAGGTTGCAGGATCTCCATGGACACATAATCAAAATTTAGGCTCTTGGCCACTAGCTCATATTCATGACAGTTGCAGTGTCCTGTGGTCATGTGATCACCTTTTGACAAGCAAAATCAATTGGAAAGCCAGATTCACTTAAATCTGTTACTAATTTAACAATTGAAGTGTTTTACTTAACAACTGTGGCAAGAAGAGTCATAAAATGGGGCAAAACTACTGTCTTGCTTAAAAACAGAAATTTTGGACTCAATTGTGGTTGTAAATCAAGGTTGTAAATCAAGGACTTCTGTCATGTTTATGTTGTTACATTAATGGATATTGTTCTATATGTGCTAAAGACTGTCAATTGAGTTTTGTTTTATTTAATTTTTTGTGTAAAATTACATTGATAGAAGTTTGTATTTAAGATATTTATCTGCCATTAGATTGGGCATTATTGGAGGACCATTTTCCATCACTTCAGACTATACAAAACTGTCTTGAACAGCTAAAGGGTGCAAAACAAATCTTAAGTTTTTTAGCTTCAGTGGAAATCTGCTCACTTAGAGATGGAAATAGTCTTCTCCCTCCCCTGAAAAACTGTTTGTATGAAATGTTTGTATATAGCTTGAATCTAGACAAAGAGATGGTGGTGAAATGAAAAAAGTGCATAAAATAAGAACAGTAATGCAATAAAAAATATGAAAGAATTATTATAACTGTACAAGTGATGAATCAGTTATAAATAAGATACAACAAAGTTAATAATTTGGATAATAATTTTTTTTTGTCATAACTGAAGAAAGGATATTTGTTTTACAAACATAGGTTATATTAACATGCACCAACTTCTTAGGCTTACCCAATGAATGAACTGCAGGATAGCTGAGGTTTCTGGTTCAGTTCTGCCTATGCTGACTTTTTACTTCAGTGCCTGATAATTTCAGCAATGAGAAATCCCTGCTCTTGACAAACCACTTAATAAAAGAGAAATTCCACTTTTTAGACAA
Source organism: Stegonotus admiraltiensis (assembly GCA_032468215.1). Taxonomy (NCBI): domain Eukaryota; kingdom Metazoa; phylum Chordata; class Lepidosauria; order Squamata; family Colubridae; genus Stegonotus; species Stegonotus admiraltiensis. The sequence goes on from JANHZT010002370.1 coordinate 102,918, forward strand.
ATCCAGTAGCAAAATTTGGATTATAATTTCGTTTTTACCCCATCATATCAAAATGTAGATGAGTATTAAAAAAAAGAAAAGAAAATCTTTCCTTTAGATAGCTGATCAGGAATAAGTCCAAAAATATATTCACAAAGGTTGTTCTCATCTAGTGTTATTCTCATTAGTTTGTGTATGAAATGTCATTAAAACATGTCTTTATCTCCATACCATAAAAAAATGAAATGGCATGGCTGCTATTAGGTATTCTGATTAGCAAAGTGAAAATCCTTCTTTTGGATATTATTACTAGCATTTAAAAGAAAATTTGAATTTGAATCCATATTCAGCAAAAAGTCAATTAATTACCACTGAAGCTTTCACTAGAATCAACTGCAGATGCCAGTATACTATAGCTATAGAAAACATAAGCTACTACTGGTTGGTCTGGGATCCCAAAGGGGGTGCTCACCACTGGGGGTGCTCACCATGTCACAACATACAATATTGGCAGGTTCTGCACAGCAGTGCTCAAGATTCGTTGGATGATGACCAATGATATAAACTAGACTTAATGAGTACCTTGAATTCTCTGGAGTTTGATATAGTCTTCCACATATTAACCTTTTATTTTTCTTTACACTTATCTAATGCTCCTACCCATTCCTTTAGATTCTTTTAGACTCTAGTTCTTTAAACTTTGTTATTTTTACATCTTCCAGCTTTTCGTAATTTTTTTAGGCTCTTGATGATCTTCTATGCGTCTTAATTGATAGAACCAGACACTCAACCCCACTCCACTTAATTCTGGTCTATGACCATTTTAAAGATTTGATTTCGAAAGTGTGAAAAATAAATCTGATGAAAATGCAGAATGTTTCAGTTGGGTTAAAACAAATCTAGTGATTGCTGAAAACAAGGTTAAAAACTTAATAAAATAATTTATATAAACTAACTTAGAATATATCTATTCTTATGTATGTATGTATGTATATGTAACGTTTAACCAGAAATTAAAAATGACTGGATACAGTGATGGTAACCCAAGTAGCTTTTTCAAGAATATTGCAGGGTTTTTTTTCCTTAAAAATAGAAACATTTAAATAATTAAATATAACCCCAAAATCACCAACTAATGCTATTTTTGTATTCCTAACATTACATATGCTGTTTCTCTTTAATGTTGGCATTAAGCTATAACTCAATGAAAATACAAGCAGCCATTATTCTCCATGTAAGTACTATAGATGTGCAAGTATTTATTTCCCATCCAACTTCAATGGAATTAAGAGGGGGCATATATAGTCCAGGAGCACCAAGTACTAATACTGCTTAGACAGCTAATGCTTCTTTCCTCAGAAACCCCACTTACCTCGATAGAAATATGGCTGAATATTGCACAGTGCCCAATAGCAGGCTAAACTGGGAGAGCTTTGATGTGTAATATGTAACTGATGAACCAAAACTGCTCTCCACAATTTTATCACATAAGCAAAACCTGGGGGAAAAATCATATGTTATACACATTTTATAGTGGTTGTCATACTTTTTATTTGTATGGTGCTTCATATGGGTTTCCTTGTGGTATTCATTGAGCACTCTCATCCTGACATTAGACAAAATGTGTGAATGCTATACCTATATATTTTTAAACAAGATGGGTGCAAAAAGTTATCTATTGAGTAGGTTTTCTCAAACTATGGGTTGGGATTCCCTAGAGGGATCACAAACAGCTTCGAGGAGCTCAAACAGCAACACTCTCAAACTCATTCTGGGCTTTGTCTGCAGGCTGAAATATTGAAAAGTATGGGAACTACTATGATATACACATTAACATTTCATTATTGAAACAAAGTACATGTAAGTACATGTATTTCCTGCCCTAAACTTAATGAAATCTTTATTTTTATTCATATAGGGGTCACCTGCATTTATTTATCATTTTAGACAGTCACAGTACTGCAGTGTCTGAAAACCCTTGCTACAGACACGAAACTTTAAATGTATTCTAATAAGAAAACAGGAAGATATTTTGCAGGGATGTTTTCTTCAAACTCAGTGAATTGTGCTACTAAATCTACTTTAAAGAAAGTTCCCAGATGGCAAGATTAATATCACTCTATACAAACTATTTAATCGACTATATGTTTTTCATACACACAAGAACATATACGCACCATTTATAATGCACTTCTTTAACTGTGTAGCTTGTTATCCCAACCAGTCACAGAGAACTTAATTTGACACTCAAATTCCATACAAACGTTGTGTCCCGCAGGAGTGCCTGAATATTTGACACACTTTATGTTCATGGAGAACTAGAGCATTCTCTGATATAACAGAGCTACTGCTTTTTGTTACCCTTCCAAATTCAAACAAGTTCAAATAAAAATAAAGACATATGGTTCTTAAAATTGTTGCATATGAATTTTAAGTATAAAAAAATGCTGTCCTAGTTATAGTTCAGCTTGTCCACTATAAAAATATTTATTCCTGAAAATGAAATAACATCACTACAAGAAATCTTGTTGCACAAGCTACTATAAAAACTACTAATCATTCTTCAAAAATAATCACACCATTTTTAAAAATAATTCCAAATAACTCAATTTTGCTAACCCAATATTTGTTCGTATCAAACAAAACGAAAATAATGTCATAAGAATATAAATGAGAAAGGTATAGACTGAAACATTTGGGACTCTTGGTTGTACAGTATTCACAACATTCCAATTCTAATCCAATATTTCAATGTATTTGTGTAAGTCAAGTCCCATTGTGTTTAATGGGACTTAATTTTCATTAAAAGTGCATAAAAATTGCAATCTGCATTTCTGTATGCTAAAGAATGAAAGAATCCTTGACATTCTGAAATGGATTTGCGGTAGAATAAAGCACATCCAAAATTAGAAAAAAAAGAAAGAACAAACCAACAAACAGGCTTCAATACCTTACAGTGTCTAAGTTCCATATCTTCATCCCCATAATCTGTAATTTCTCCCGTTTCTTCTAGGTGATTGAGAGAGAGCTTGGGGATTTTAATTTTCTTCTGCATCACACTGTTTTCAAGGTCTGTTTTATCTTCTGCAAATTTACATAAAAATATTTTTTCACATTTTTCAAATTGATTATTCAAATACTGTATGACTGAAGCCAGACCATTTAAAAAGTTCCCATGCTTGACTATCTTCCATATGCAGTGATAATCAACTGCTCCAGAATTTTTTTTCCCAAAAATAGATGCGCTGCAGCCCTTACACAGAAATTTGAAGAATATTATAAAAATATTAGGGCTTCCAGAGATTGTTAAGAACAAAGCTAAAATCCAAACTTAAGCATGATATTTTGCAGATGATATTGGACCAGTTATACATTTTCCCTCAGTGCAACCTAATTCAGATTTAAGATCCAAAAATGGAGAAGAATATTCCTCATTCTAAAAATACTATATGTATTTTGATGGCTCCCCATTTTCTCATTTCTTGCTCTTTCAAACAACAGTAGAGTAGGTTGCTCCAAGTCAAGATGTTTGAAGAGTCTGGGGTTTTATTTTTTTCTGCAAATGTGGGGAAAACCCTAACTTTTAACCTTTATAAGCAACGAAGAGAAATGTCTCCAGCCTTACATATTCTCTGCTGCTTAATGCAGCAGCAGTACTGTACTAGCAAGACTGCAGAAAATGTAGGGAGAAAGAATGTATAGTTTTTTCCTGCCAGAAATTATGTCACCAAGAGAAAACTAGAATCCATCTTAGATTCAGACTAGGTATTTTCCAGGCTTTTTAGAAGCCCAATTTAAAATTAAAGCCGTTTCATTATGAATAAATATTTCAGTGATTAGAATTTCTTCAGTGTCTTGCAATACGTTGCTTTTTGTGCAATGTACCTATTTATATTTTTGTTAGTTCTGAGGATCACACTGAATTTTAACAAGTTGTCCCAAGTAACCAATTAATTAAAAGGACTTTCATAAATCCACAAGAATTAAATAGCAATCACTGTTAACTCTGTACACAGAGCTACTAAAATTAAATACAGTTACTTTCTGCCAAAAAGACAAGTCAAAATTAAATCCCAATATTTAGCTTTAGGAACGCTTTTATAAAAGTAAAATTACTAAAGCCAATCACAGATGAACTGAGAGGTACAATAGGAGCAATAAGGTTGCTCAAGGTTGACTCAGCCTTCCATCCTTTCTAAGGTGGGTAAAATGAGGACCCGGTTTGTGGGGGCAATAAGCTGACTTTGTATAGAATATACAGAAGTATGAAGGCTATTGCTTAATGCATTGTAAGCCGCCCTGAGTCTTCAGAGAAGGGCGGCATATAAATAATAAAAAAAGGCAGTATATTGTTCCAGGCACTAAAAGTAAATAACTTTCTGATTAAAGAAAAAATTATTGGCATGGTAATATAAATTTTACTTGCTCTCCTATTTCAGCACAAGTTTTCCCCCCTTCATGTAATATATTGGCTAAGGAAAAAGCCAGAGAAAATGTATCTGCTTTTTGAGACAAAATGTATCCTAAGTACATTTTGTTCTTTCAGTTCAAAACATCTCAATTTATCTACATTCTAGAGCAGAGGTCCTCAAACGTGGCAGCTTTAAGACTTGTGGACTTCAACTCCCAGAATTCTCCAGCCAGCAGCTCATGGTATCAGCTGATCTTTAGGAATTTTTTAATTGTGGCCAATTCTAAAGTATTACTGAGTGACCCTATAAACCAAGTGCAATTTATAATGATAAATTGAGAATTAATTGCTTTAGAATACTTCAAAAAACATTAAATAACACTAGAACAAATGCAGATACATCTAGTTCCATGAGTGCCACACCCAAATTTACCACTAATAATACACAAAAGCCTCAAGAGAGACTATGAAATAGCCCAAATATGACTTGAAATTTTCATTCCCCAAAATAAGGAGGAATGGAGTGATTGAATTCTTGAACATTACTGTGCTATACCACAGCTTCCAGTTCAATTTATATTATATCATTGCAACTGGTTTCAAAATTTGGCCCAAATTAGATATGGAAATTATCTCAGAATTGCCATTCTTTGCCACATGGAATTTTCAATGATCACAAAATAAAGGAAAATATTTAACATGGCATTTCTTGTAACAAAAAATGAACTACTTCCCCAAAAGCAGTCAGAAGTTGAAAAAAAAGTTGTGCAGGAAATGTAAAGGTGCAGAATTAGATTGACAAATCATGGCCATTTTCATCCTACTTTGGGAAGATGTTAAACGGAGGTGGCTCAAAGAACCTGAGGTATGAATCTCTCTTTGGACTGGTTTATTGACAATTATCAAATACATCAAATGTATTCTGATTTTCTTAAATGTATTCTGCATTAAGCAGAAACATCTACACTGTATTTATTACAATCACTTATAATAAAACTCAGTAATGCATTTTGGATGGTTCTGGTTTATTTTTGTTCCAATGTTGTTGTTTTTTACTTTGGACTGAAAATGTAATATTACATGAGAAGTACATTTCTATCTTTGACCAAAAAGGAGGGGAAATGATTTAATTATTTCACTTAGCTTTTCTAATAGAGCCTGTGATCTTCTTTAAATTGATTTACCTGTTATTTTGTACAGTTTGTATGAAATAGGGCTTATGTTCCATTAACACTAATAAAGTTGAGCATGATTGGTAAATATTATACACGTTCTATGTTCTATATTGCAAGTTTTAACAGCCCCTATACAAAGATCCATTATTATTATTTTTTGAAACAGGTATTTATTTCAGAAGTGGTTTATGAAGAGATATATGTATATCACTTCAAGTGGAAAAGTCTCAGTTGACATTTGCTACTGATATAATGACAATCAGATGTAATTAAAATGACTAGTCTAACTAGACTTGTAAGAATATTAATTACATATCTTCTTGATTTTACTTTGACCTTGATTATTATTGAACATCCTAGCCTGAGCTGTTAGGAGTTTTACAGTAGTTCACCAGCATCTAGAGATTCTTCTTACTTTGAAAGGAAGAATTCACCCTGGAATTTTTAAAGTATATAATGTTTCTATATGTAATTATGGGGTTCTTTTCTGTGCTGTTTTTTTCTGTTCTGAGTGTCACTATTTCATTTTACTGAATGATTCAATGAATTGATTCATTGTCCATAATCAAGTAGATTAAATTCAATTTGATAAAAGGAAGCAAATTTTATACATGTTTAGATTTCTTTATCAAATATACATATATTGAGGTAGCATCACAAAAAAGATGAGAGCTATGCGTATTTTAAAAATGCATTTCTGACTATCTTTTCTCCTCCCACAGCTTTGTTCATGCCTCCAAATCTACTTCAGAGGGTTTCTCAACCTATTAAAGCATATTTGCAGAACATACAAAACAGTAATGGTAGGAGGAGAAAAATTATACCAGCAACAGCTTCTGTTTCCCTGGGAAACATATTATATGGTGGCAACCTACTTGATTCTGTGAAAACATAAAGTCAGAAAACTGGGCTTGAGAAATACAACAAAAGACTGAATGGTAAATTAACTTAATACTTCAAATTAGTATTTCTAAAGCTATGCAAATTAGAGTTTTATTAATATATTCTGACAGCTTTACAATGATGAAAGAAATACACTTTTAAATAAAGTGTGTTTCAATTATACTTATTATTTAAACAATAAACAAATTGTACCAAAGTATATATGGGTACATGTTTTTTGGGGGGCAGGGAGGATGCAGTAATGAAAAAAATTACAACCTACTGAGCTCTAAAGAATTTGAAACCTACTATTTACTTAATTGTTGAAAAAGGCTCAGTTTTTAAAGTTTCCTACTTATTTGTTAGACTTACATCTTGCCTATTTTCCAAAACAGTTTACCTAGGAACACCCTTATTTAATCCTCACAACAACAATCTCTTCAGTAGAGTGGTGGTCTCAGAAAGATGATCTAAACCTATCAATTTCCAAAACATTAAGCAGACATAAAGTTAATCTCTCCAGTTTTAATCCAACACCTTAACCATTACACTAAGTTTCATTCTTAGAATGAAATGAAGAATGTTAGTATTTTAACATTTTAGTAGCATAATAATTATGATCTATCAATAGTAATTACAATTTTTGTGACTACTAAAGTTACTCAAATTTGTAAAAATCTGCTCATAAATATATTGTATTAAATAATCACTGCAATGTGAAAGTCATTTAGAGAGAAGCTTTCTTTCTGAGAAAAATATTTGGAACATAGCAGCAGCTGCATCTTTTAAAAGCTTGGTGAAGCCACTTCAAAATCCCTTTTTAAAGTTTTAGTACAAACACAGAAAAGCGGGAAACGGCCTTGAACTAGCAATATGGGTTTTAAGAAATATGGTGTTTTGATGTGCTAAGCCTGGGATGTCAAACTCACGTCGTCACAGTGGTGTCATATGATGTATTGGGACTTTCCCCCCCTTCACTAAACCGGGCGTAGGCGTGGCCAGCATGTAACGCATCCGGCTTGAGGGCTGGGAGTTTGACAGCCCTGCTCTAAGCAATAGGTTTGGAGATGTGGTTTATTAAGTTAATTTAGGATGGCTTTTATGGCCCTAATCAACACCTATATCACGTAATATACAAATTGCTGGGTGTTTAATCGCAATAATTATCATGGATCCCTGCATTTTGGATCCAGTGACTATGGCTAATTTTGAATTCACTTAGTATAATTTTCAAGAGTTGATACTGCATATATTCTTGATTAAAATCAATCAATTCCATTAATCCAAGAACTAGAACACCTGGTTAAGTGCAAAAATGTAAAATGTATTAAAAATAAGTTGAACTGTTTGATTTTTATCGTATTTCTAGTTATATTTTAAAGTAATGAAACTAGCATTTAGAAAGTCTTTCAAAATATTTAAGTCATGCTAAAGCTTTGAACAACTCACGAGTTAGAAGGCTTTTGTACAATAAAACATACTGCACGTGTGTAGTTTATATCTGGATGCTTGAAGTTATTTAACACATTTCTTAGCAACAAAGTTGACAGCAAGCTGATGCTACCTAATTCTACAACAAATGTAACAACATTTCACCAACTTTTCCCTCATTCCCACATTTTTAGTAGTATGCTAAATAAAAGATTAAATATCCTCATTTATCTATCACAGAATTATGATCATATATATTTTCCCCAACTCATCTTCAAATCATTATTCCTTGTCATTGGTTGACTAGGTGTCCTTATAAACAAGGTCTTAGTTGCACATAATTTAAGCTGTTTACTGTTTTAATGGATTTCAGATTCAAGCCAAACGTTTAGCTATTTGCAAAGCAAATAAAGCAACCCCTTTTTGTCCAACATCAGAAATTTGTAAGAATTCACCTGACATAACAGCCCACTGCAAAGTATTACACAGAGTAATTGCCACATACATTCTCCACTCAATACCCTTCTAACTTCACAAGCAAGAGATCAAGAGTAGCACTGGCATTAAACAGTGTATGAACAGGTTTATCCTGGACAATCTCTGATATAACCTATATGTGCATAAAATGAGCCAAGTCTTGATCTTGGTTTATCGAACAATTTTACCCAATTACAGGTAATCCTCGACTTGCAACCACAATTAAGCCCCAAATTTATGTTATTAAGCAAGACATTTGTTAAGTGACTTTTGCTCCATTTTACAACCTTTCTTGCCATAGTTGTTAGGTGAATCACTGCAGTTAAGTTAGTTACAGAATTGTTAAGTGAATGTGGCTTCCCCGTTGGTTTTTTCAATAGGTCACAAAAAGTGATCACATGATTCTGGGACACTGCAACCGGGATAAATATGAACCAGTTGCCAAGCATCCAAATTTTGGTCACATGACTATGGGGATGCTGCAACTGTCATATGTGTGAAAATTGGTCATAAATCACTTTTTTCAGTGCCGTTGTAACGTCAAACTGTCACTAAACAAATGGTTGTAAGCCGAGGACTGCCTGTATTTCTGGGAACCATTAGGTTCAAGACAAGTTAGGATCTGATATATCTTGACAGATCTACCCAGTTTGCAGAAATGGGGTGACATCATAATTCCATCAATAAAAGTTGTTTTGAAATATGATTAGAGACAGAGTTCATAACTTGTGGGGATGGAGTAATACATTGTAATATGAACTAGGGTTTAATATAGATACAGACTTGGACGATATAGCTTATTCTAATTTCAGTGGTATATTTATTATATTTCTACCTGTCAGAACTATAAGTTTGAATTCCACATCCTCTGTCGAAGCAGGGGAACAAACATATGGATCTACCTAATTCGATATCCTTGGCACTGACTGGAGGCATCTCTTCAAGCTTCCAGCCCTAAAATTCTTAATGATTGAATCTCAGGCATTCTACATGCAAAACATAGTCACCACTGGGCAATGACTTATTTAATATATGTATCTGAGAAGGAGGGGTTGTGATTATATGTACAAATGCATATTCTATTTCTGAGAAGCTTACTTTGTATATGGTGAGACTTGCCTAACAACCATGTCTATTTGTGGGGATGGACCTTCCTTATGACTGGACAAGAATAGGACTATATTATTTATAATATATTCTAGAATTTTATGAGAGGAAATATCTTTTATTTCATTAAGTAAATTTTATTTTGCAATGATAGCCAATACATATATTTACTGTAACTTTGTTAAAGTTATCAAAACTAACACTGCAGTAATGATATTTATTACAAAACAAAGAAAAATATTTCCCACTGAATCTTACTAGCATCTTTTTCCAGTGTCTTATTAATTGTAAAGAATCATTTTCTGCATTTAGATTCCCAGTATTTTTACACAGTGTGCAGTATTCACATTAAAAAAATGGTTACTACGTGTTAAGTAGAGAGCTCACCATCAATATTTTTAAGAAAATAGAGAAGTAATTTTACTTTTCTTTCAATAGTTAGAATTAAATCATAAGTGTAATATAGTTAAAATTAATTATAAGTGTAATATAAAAGTCCATTTGGGACAAGCAAACAAATGGGAAGGGGGATTCTTTTATATTTTAATTTAGAATTCATTTCCAAAATGAAATGAATTTAGAATTCATTTTTAAAATGATGAACAGCGGTGATGAACAATAATTTAGATTATTTTCCAAAAGAACTACATTCATAGATATAGCATAAGTTATGATAGCAACGTAAAGCCAGAATGTTAAAATGGAGTATGTCTTTAAATAACACTTATATAAGGTCATACTGCAGAGACTGACTTTCATAACTTGCTTAATGGTTAAGTGGAAACATTTTGTTCCTTTACAGTGGGAATAAAAGCTACATCTTTGGACTGCTCCAAGCAGGGCTTTTCTTGTGCTTAGTGTCCCTCTTTTTTGTGGCAGCCAGGTCCCACCCTAACTTATTCTGCCAGAGACCACCTGACTTCCTATAAATGCTCACACATCTCCCACCCGAGTTAAGCCAAGTTCTTCCTAGGAATTCTACAGAGTGAAATGTTCTGTTTCTTACCCAGATAGTCCCTTTATTAAAAAAATAATAATAAATCTCCCACCTTTACAATCTTTGAAGGAAGCCCACGCCAGGGTTCAACGTGCCCCCCCCCGGGCAACCTAGTGGTCACGTCCTACTTTTATAGCCATTTCTACTGGCACTACCCATCACCCCCCTCCCCCCTTTCCTACCTAGTCCAACCTTCGCAAGCGCTGAAAAGGATGGAAATGCCGAAGAGGATTTCTCTCTCGTGTTCTCTTACGACGGAACAAGCCTATTCCTCAGGAAAAGGGACGGGGGCACCGAGACAGCCCCGTCCTACCTTCGTCTAGGCCTCTACCACACCAGGCCACCCCCATCCACACCTCGCCTGCCGGCCTCTCCCGGGGATACCCGAAACCCCTCCCTCCTTGGGAGAAGCGGAGCCAACAGCAGCCACTCGCTGCAGGCCCCGCCGTGGCACATAAGGAGCCAGCCGGGCTCCAGCCGCAGGCCCCTTCCTTCCCTTCGCAGAGGGGGGGAAAGTCTATTCCCCCACACCGCCCCGCCCGGGTCCTCCAAAGAGCTGGGAGGTTTTAAGTGGTCTGGCCTCCAGATCGCCTCCCTCCCTCCGTCCCTCCCGCCCGCCCGCCCGCCGCCAACTCCCTCGGTGCCTCACCTGCCAGCGCCAGGATCTGGGCCTTGTGGAGCGGCGGCCGCTCTCCCCACTCGCCGGGGCTCTCGTCGCCGTCCTCGGGGTCGTGAGCCGGGCTGCGGTAGACGGTGTAAACCTTCTGGTTGTCGAAGTCGAGCCGGGATTTGGGGCTGAAGTCCTGCACGCACGACACGGGCAGCGCATAACACACGTTGTCCTCCAGGAACCGCACGAAGGCATACATCATGGAGCGGGGC
>JANHZT010002370.1:147736-162558 GCA_032468215.1 Stegonotus admiraltiensis
GGATCCTATGTATCTCCGGAGGGAGCTCATTCCAGAGGGTAGGTGCTGCCACAGAGAAGGCTCTCCCCCTGGGGGTCGCCAGCCGACATTGTCTGGCCGACAATGTTGGCCAGACAATGGTCTTCTTTGATGGTCTTGTTTGACCATCCAGCTCTGACTGGATGGGGGGGAATGGAGACAAGCTCTAGTGCTTGGATTTAACAAAAATCCAGTACAAGCTAAAGAAGAAGCTTTCCCATGCCTTGTTCCTTGCAACTCAAGCAGGATTTGGGATAATAGGGGTAGTATCCTTTTTAAAACTTTTAAAAGTTGAAGAGCAACTTTCTTCAGTGAAAAAATGATGCTTTTTAATACAATGGATTTGTTAAGAGTTGGTGAAATAATTTGTTGACAGTTGTAAGATTAACATGGATATCAGAGAACAAGGAGCATTGTAGAACAGATGGTTTTATAGCTTCTTTCACAATATTAGGACCAGTGGTGGGCTGCTGCCGGTTCGGAAAAACCGGTAGTTGCGACCTGCGGGTAGGCCCGCCGACCCGCCCAGGGGCAATGCCATCCTATATTGCTGTGGTTTTGACAGCACATGCATGTGTGGAAGGTGCGCACATGCGTATTGCTGTGTTTTGTGATGCTGCACGCATGCACGTGCTCTCACCTTTCCGGTGCTGGGTGAACCAGTTGTTACAGTATGTGACGCCCACCTCTGATTAGGACTATCATATTTGGGTTGCAAAAAAATCCATTGTTTTATGTCAAAGAACTTTCTGTGTTCCCTGGTTGCCTCCTACTGGTCAACTGGATTTCTGCAGAACATATATGGTAGTCTTAATGCACATTTGACATGCTGATCTGTCCTTTCTTCCAGGATAGATCTCTTCTTTATGGACAGAATAGAACATCGCAGGAACTCTCCATATCCACAGGGCACTAGTCTGGAATATTCCATAATTGTCTTTCATATTTTTAAATGTTAATCAGTTTTTATAATAAAAATCTTTGGGAAGTCTCCTTTGAATAACTACAATGTGATAATTAAACTACAATAGCTAAATCATTGTTCAGTCAAAAGCTCTTTTCACTGTGTAATGCATTTAACTTCTTAACAGCAAGTTCCTAAATGGACAACATCCCCCAAATCAAGCTGTTGGCATTTAAAATACATTCAAATATATAAAGGACAGGCTAGGCATTCCTTTTAAAAATACATTTAAAATAGCATTCCCTTATCACAAAATCAGCTGGCTATCTGATGCATAGGTTTGTGGTAATCAGTATACAATATAATGCAAGTTTCTTCCCCTATCTTCAGACATACAAGGCTTGATTGCAATCTGATGTGGAATGTTTTAATTATCTACAATCTATATTATTATCTACATTCTATAATGAATAAAATATATTTGTTATCCTAGTTCTTATATGCAGAGAGGTTACCAGTCTTCTTCAACCAAGTGTCTTCCACAAATTATATGTTATTATTCCAACTTCTAATTCCCAATCAGGTAGCTAAACCACTCTACAGGAATGAATCAAGGCAGAGAAATATAGAAAAAGAAGAGCAAAAACAAAGAGAAAATCTATGGGCCTAGGGAACTGCATCATAGACAAAAGAGCACTTTAGTAAGGGCCAGTCTGGTAAGACTGCAAGTTGCTAAACTTTTTAATCAATCAAACAACCAATCAATCATCAAATCTTACAGTCTTACAGAATTACAGTATATATATATATATACTGTATATAGATATATAGATATAAAAGGTATGTAATAATTATAATTATGATAATAACTTGTCACTACTTAAATCTTGATCAGCAAACCTGAGTTTTGTGCTCCTTTTAGAATGTGAGAATATGGATTCCACCATCTCATAATAACACCTGTTTTCGGATATTGTGGGAATTGATGCAAAGAGTATATAGTAAGTGAAAAGATGTATACAAGTATATCATATTCCATGTGTTTCCATTATATTGATAGTGTAACATTGGAAATAACAGATGTTGATTTCTCTTATTTTCCTACCTACTCAGAAATGGATCTCTCTTTCTGTTGATATAATGCAGCAATAAAAACTCTTGCAAGATCCAATTTGGGTTGCTCACCAGGACCAGAGGTGATCTTTTGGACTCGTGCTGGAACCAGTGGTGAAATAAAAAAAAAATGCTACTGGTTCTGTGGGCGTGGCTTGGTGGGTGTGGTATGGCTTGATGGGCATGGCAGGGGAAGGATACTGCAGAATCTCCATTTCCACCCCACTCCAGGGGGAAGGTTATTGCAAAATCTCTATTCCCACCTCACTCTGGGACCAGCAGGAGGTAGTATTTGCCGATTCTCCGAACTACTCAAAATTCTCAGATTCTCAGAATCTGTCAGAACCTGCTGGATTTCACCCCTGGCTGGAACCAATCCTCAGGGAACTTCTCTCAGGGAAGAAGTTCCCTGAGAATGTGCTCCAGCACATGTCCGAAAGCTCAAAAAAATAAACCTTTGGTTCTGCTGACGGACCCAGATTGGATCCTGCAACATTATCCTGGGACATGTATATTTGCCTTCATTCATAATAAAAAATCTTATTTAAAATCTGATAAATTGTGTTAAAACTAAAAGTTGAATCTGGAAGTTACCTATGTTAATTTGAGACATCCCTTGAAATGATGTACCTTAATGAAAGTACCTTAATAAAAAAATATATAAAAAGGTAAGCAGGAGAAGGGCAGAAAATGTGAGTCTATGACAGCAAATTTTTATGCTCAGCAGCTGCAGAATAGTATCAGCATAAAATACTTCACTGGGTAAATTTATGGTTCCACAAACGTCCCTTTCCTTTAAATCATCCTCTTTGTGACTTGATATCTGCAAATCACCTTAAAACCTTGATAAGTTGAAATGTGAAATGTCAGAATGGGCCATCTAACATTCATTCTTCTTGATAAACATGGAGGAGGATCTATCACATTGACACATGAGCCTTTGGAGGAGCCTGAGGTCTGGCAATTATGCATATGAACTAAGTATTTAAGTCTAATAATCAGGGAAGGGTGATGGATGGGTCATCCATTCTTGTAGGTCTAAAAATGTTTGCAAGAGCAGGATGGTCCCCAAGTGGCACCCACAAATTCTGGCCTTTCGCTAATGTCCACATGTTGTGTCAGTATTATCTCAAAACCTCATTAGTTAGACAGTGACCTTTGTTGCAGTGGCTATCGGGCAAAGCCCTGGAAGAGGCCAGCATTTGATTAGTACAGCAATTTGTTCATTTACTTCTGACATGAATTTGCAAGTCTCAAAGACATTTCTTTCCTGAAAAGGTCAAGATCTAACCATGGCACAGGGCTGCATTTTGCAGGAGAGGGAGAACCACCTGTCTTGTAAATATAGCTAGAACACAAATAATTATGTCGTTATACAGCTCTTAGCTTGCGTTTCAATCATAGAAATATCCAAATTTGAATATTCTTTTGTCTCCAAGGCAGATAAATTCTAGCAGTTCAATCATATGTGAGTGAGAGGTAAGCCTCATTGAGTTCTATAGAGCTTATTCCCAGATAAGTGAATATAGAATTATTGCATTACATGATGAAAAATATACCTGACAGTGAATTCCCCTAACTGCTTTGCATGCTGTCCTGGGAAATATGAAGGTGCTTTTCAGTCTTAACTGTACATAATAACAAACTTTTCTACTATATGAAGCTGAAGTCTTAGAACTAAAAGTTGTAGTCATATCTTATAATATTAGAAACATTGCATCGACATTTAGTTTTGCCTCAAATCTATTTCCATTTCTACTAATACAAAAGTTATAGGCAAACAACTTGGGCATATTCAACACAGACCATAGAACATGACTATCTTCCAACAGCTCAAAATGTATACAGTTCTATAATCTCTTTATAGTTCTAAAAAGTTGGACCAGAACAAGCCATAAGACTGTTCATCAACTTTTCTTCTATCTGGGGACAGCCAGATGTCTCAGCAACCATTCAATAATTCTTTCTCTTGGGAACAAAAATGAAGACAAAGTGTCAATGGCAATACCAATATAGGTAGTCTTTGATTTAAAACCGTTCATTCAGTGACACTTTGAAACTGCAACAGCACTGAATAAAGACTATTGCAATCCATGCCTGAAGTTATAGCCATTACAGCACCCCCACGGCCATGTAATAAAAATTCAGATGCTTGGCCCACCCATACCATCATGGGATGCTGCAACTACCATCCATCCACCTACCTCTTCCGCCTGCACAGTGGCACTTGGGACTATCAACAGCAGGAAAAAAATACCTGAAGGAAAGCAGGAAGTTGCATATATTGGGAAAACCTGAGTGATAAGCAATTACACGATTCCCCATGGTTGATGCCAGGGGTGAAATGCTCTGAAGTCTGCTACCGGTTTGCTTTGCTACTAGTTTGTATCATGCGCCCATGCACAGTGCGTGCCAAACATGCACTTTGCGCGCAGGCGCACCGCAGGCACTACCACGCAGTGCTGAAAAAGGAGGATTAAGAAGCTTTTTCTGAGTCTGCAAAAGGAAGTAGAACAGTGAAGGGGGAACAGCTGTGCCGTGCGATTTAGATTCGCTAGAAAGCAGGATTTTCTGCTTTCTAGCAAATATAAATCACACAGCACAGCTGATTGTTGGAAATACCTGTTTGCCTGAACCGGTAGCATTTTTTACTACTGGTTCAGGAGAACTGGTCCAAACCAGTAGCATTTCACCCCTGGTTCATGTACCTTGGAGAAGGTACATGAACCGGTAGCATTTCTCAATGGTAGTGGTAGCACTTTGACTGACATAAGGTCATGGGACAGCAAAGGATGACTACTTCAGGCTCAGGCCATGTGGTGCCATTGCCGAGAGCCACACTGCAGGGCTGGGCTGGGTTTATCCTTCTGGCATCAATATTACTGATTCTTCTAACTTGTCTACTTTTTTTTTCCTGTTTGTGTTTAATCAAGTATACATACAGTACATCCCCTTCTGAGGTAAATTATTCAGCTGTCATATTACAGTATCATGATACTATCACACAAACAAAGGGCTTCATAAACTTATAATACAGGATAAAATGGCAATCATTGCTACGGCATGAGGTAAATTTAATGTACAAAGGTATAAATTTTAGATCTGCCACTCTGCAAATGTGTCACAACTGAAGAAAAATAATGTGCTGAGAAAACACATACAGATTATGGCAGTTTAACAAAAGACTTGAAGCCACAACTGTTTTACAGGGAAAGTTCTGGGTTCAATACAATATAGAGCAGCTGGTCTGAAACATTATTTTCTGGAGACACAGACCATTCAATTACTTCTTTATTGGAATTCAAAAGCTGTAGTTATCTCTTTGGCAGGAGCTGATAAAACCTTGCTTGCTATTACAGGCATTGGGCAAAATGTCAGAAGACCAGAGAACATGTAGAGAAAATTTGACCCAGTTTTGTAAAATCATAAGGGTCAGAGTCTTACATTAAATCTAGTGGGAAAAATCTGTACAAACTCCATTTGATGTACAATGTTTAATTCTGACTGAGTTTTACTTAGCTATTATTCATTTTCTAAGCTATCCTTGCTGAATGATACCCATCATTTGCTGCATAAAAAGGAGTAACAATGGATCACAAAATAAATCTAGAAATTACTGTTGTAATATTTTCAGCTGACAGCCATGGCATTTAAAAGAAATGCAAGGATAGTGACTCAGACTATACTGTCTACATTAGGTTACTTACAGTAATAAAATAACATAGCCTTATAAAGGAGCATAAAAATACATTTAAAATTGTGTTATTTCAGTAAAAGGAAAACATAGGAGCAGGGCATATATCATTCAGATGATACTTGCTATGGTTATTTATTTTCTCAAATGTTTATTTATAGCAGTATATATAGTATGTTTTTCATAACAGTGCCACAATGTGAATACAATGTATTCACTGTGGTAGAAATGCTTGCTATTTTTCTGTGATTCCATCCATTATAACAATACTGGATTTCAAATCAAGTGAAGGCAGAAGGATGACCCAGAATCAATTGCTTTACAATCAGATGCAGCAACTGGAGGAAGAATATTAATATGGTTTTTTCTATCAGATCCATGTGCATAGATATCATGGTTTGGGTCCAAATTCACAAATACTTAGAATGCATTCATTAATTTTATATCCCACATTTTCTCCAGGAGCTCATTTTATCTCCACAATAGGGACTGGACCCATGAGATTTAAACTATAGCCAACCAACTAAAATGGAACAATGTAGGATGGATGATTCCACTAATTAGGTAGATTCACAGATGCTTGAAAAATTATACCCAATGCCTTTAATGATTCTTTGTCAATGGGGGTGGGGCAGTAGTGGGTTTCAAAACCCGTCACTACTGGTTCGCTCATGGGTGTGCACATGCTTGCAACACTTCTGCACATGCACAGAAGCATTCGGATGGGTGGGCAGAGCCTCCTGCTGCCACCACTACTGTGGTACAGTGAACCGGTAGCAACCCACCACTGGGTGGGGGTGGGAAGGTGTATCATATTCTAAACAGTTACTTAGATAAGATTGGGGTAGCTACAGTAATCTCTGGAGAGCTGCTGTTCCAAAGGAGAAACACTATGACTGAAAATTTGTGAAAGGGATCTGGCATCCTGGTAGACTATAGATTAAGCATGAATCACTGGTGTTCTACAAGTGTCAAAAGAAATATAGGTAGACTTCATTTAGCAAATAATTTGTTGAGCAATCATTCACAATTATGATGGTGGCGAAAAGTAATTTTGTGAAGAGTCCTCACATTTATGACTTGTGCAGGTCTGTAAAGAAAGGAAAGTAAAATCTGATTTTTCACTTAGTGACTACTTTACTTAATGACTGAGTTGCTGGTCCTAATTGTGGTTGTTAAATGAGGACTATGTGTAATACAAACTTGGGCTGCATCGAAGAAGAATAGTATAAAGATTAGAGGAAATTCTATGTTGGTCAATATCCATTATACACAAAGGTACTTGAAAAAATGCAGAAAACTGTGAAGATGATCAGGGACAGCAAAAGGAACTGGATTCTGTTTAACCTAAAGAAAAAATGCTAAAGGGAGAATTCATACATGCTTTATTTCTTTTGATAAATCTTTGAGTTGTGAATGATATTACAACTTTCACAATTGTTTACATATGTAGAAATAATGTAAGTTTATAAAAAATTGAGGTCAAGAAGCTGAAAGAAGATATGGAAATACTTAAAATTCCTGGTGTTAATCTACTAAAAAAGAAAAGTGCAGAAACTCATGAGAAACCATTTTCCATGAACCTGTATAGTCAATTTCTGTCCTTAGGGTGGTTTATTTGAATGGAAAACAGTGAAGGATTATAAGTGAGCAAATGCAGCCTAAAAGCTAATAGCCTTTTGAGCAAGTATTATATGTGTTTTTCATCACAAAACAATTACTTCTAATTTTGCTATTTATTGCATTATTTGCTTAGAATATGCTTGTAATTCCATTATATTTAGTTTTCAATTTATTGAAGCAGATTATTCCTTAATGTAAAACAATCTCAAATATGTACAGTTGCTACTTTCCCATTCTGCTGTGTGTATCATTACAGGGACCTGTGACTCTATGAATGGAGTTTATATTCACAAAGCAATTCATCGTGAAGTATGACTACTCTTTTTGCCTTATTCCTGGTACAACTTTATGCCCACTTATGTTTTATGCAAATGCATTTTATTTTTGTAAAGCTGATCTAATACAATACCCCAAAAGGAAACGGAATATTGTACAATAAGTGCCAACATTTCTTCATTCCTTAAGAAACAAAGAGTGATAAGGACTCAAAGTTGTTCCAAAGATTTCTTCAAGTGAATAAAAACTGGCCACTAAGCCACATTAGTGTTTCCAGTTACATGTTCCTATAACAGTTGGAACTCCTCAAGTACTATCATACAAAAAATATGGAAAAAAGGAGAACTTTCATGAGGATACATTCAGGCTGATTACTAGCTCTTCAGAATGCCGTCGTGTCTATGGCAACTCTATTCTGAGACTTTTAATCCCCTTCAGGAGAAAATTCATGGAATACCCATATAAGTATAATTGTACATTGTACTTTAATGGTACAATGCTGGTTTAAGAACTGTGGTGGCACAGTGGTTAATCTGCAGTATTGCAGCCTAATTCACTGCTCGCTGCCAAGAGTTCGATTCTGACTGGCTCAAGGTTGACTCAGTCTTCCAGCTTTCCAAGCTAAAATGAGGACTCAGATTGTTGGGGCCAATATGCTGACTCTGTAAACTGCTTAGAGCAGAGGTCTTCAAACTTGGCAGCTTTAAGACTTGTGGACTATACTGGCTGGAGAATTCTGGAAGTTGAAGTCCACAAGTCTTAAAACTGCCAAGTTTGGGGACCCCTGGCCAGTGGTGGGTTTCAATTTTTCTTACTAGCGGTTCTGTGGGTGTGGCTTGGTGGGAGTTGCATGGCTTGGTGGGAGTGGCAGGGGAAGGATACTGTAAAATCTACATTCCCACCCCAATCCAGGAGAAGGTTACTGCAAAATCCCCATTTCCTCCCAATCAACTATGACTTGGGAGGCAGAGAATAGATGGAGGTGGGACCAGTCAGAATTTTTACTATTGGTTCTCCGAACTTCTCAAAATTTCCACTACTGGTTCTCCAGAACTGGTCAGAACCTGCTGAAACCCACCTCTGCCCCTGACTTAGAGAGTGCTGTAAAGCACTATGAAATGGTATATAAGTCTAAGTGCTATTGTTATTTAAGTGGTGTGTAATCTGCCTACTCAGACTATAGTCTTTGTTTATTCAGAACTTTGTCACTTTAATCAATCAAATGTAAGTTGCTTAGCAAGACCATTAACACAAAACAACATCATAAAGATAAACAGAATAAAAACATGTCAAATAATCCAATTCATAACACATACAATCAATACAGCAATACTGTTACAATTAATAATATAAGGCAGTATTTCCTTCTTACTTCATTACAGTGATGTATGGCTGGCTGTACAATTCACAGTGAAATGCTGCAGCCGAAGTACTTTAATGGTCAAGTTGTCTGTGACAGCACATGCAAACAAGGGTGTAATATAAATCCATATATTTGAAGTATACTATGACATTAATTTTCAATGTAAACTATAAACATAGTGCAGATTTTTTTTAGATGATTTATATGCTTAGATGCTGCAGGATTGTGAGAGTCTTCAAAAATCAACATTTTCAACCTTAAATATATATTCAGAGTTGAACTAATTGAGGAAAAGAATCCACTTAAGAACATTCGCATAAGATAGAATTTACCTTCCTAGCGATCTGTTCCATTTTCAGAACAATAATGTTTGGAGCCAAAATTTCTTTCCACTATTTAGTTAATAACATCTAAAATTAACGACCTGAAGCTAAAATCTAAGCCAAAAAATAATCCTTTACTCTGGTAAATAATTTTCCATTAGATCCACAGGGTCATTTAAGGTAGCTTATTATTTAACCAGAGTAGAAGATGATAGAGCAACTACTTTAGAAGTATATCCATAGCACTGGGTAAATAAAATTTGTTCAGACTGATATTATTTAAAGTTAGTAGAATATTATGGATCCATATTTTATTAATTAAAATAAGCAGGCACAAATCTAGGATGCACCCCACAGAAACTCTCCAAATTTTACTAACTCATGTGAGTGAACATTTAAAAAAACAGAATTACTTAGGAAATAATTGCATTGATTTGTGGCTCTAAAGGCTTTGAGATGTCATCACAGCCTTGGGTTATGGCAGATGAGGCTACCATATTGGATGAGTCTTTGTACATGTTATATATTGAGTGGTTGGATGCCATTTTGTTCACAGGTATACCACACTGTACTTTTGTTATCTTTTTTTGATATTGTGAACCACCTAGAGCAGTTTTTGACTTATATTATATAATATTATATATTATATATTATAATTATATTGACTTATATTATATTGACTTATATTATAATTAATAATTAGTACATTAATAAATAGATTATATTTAAGCAATGCGATGTAACTTATATTAAATTTAAATCAAATCAAATATTTTTGTCCAGGCTCTTTCATTGTTTCTTGGAATCTCTTCAATGTGACAATTCTAGGCCAAGAGCAGCTTGAGCTCAAAAGTAACTTATTTCCTTTGCCATAAAAATAAATGTGCATCTCTATTCTTCTTTGATTGATATGTTACATTGGTATCATTAGACCTTTACCTTAAAAACATCACTGTCTAACAGTCACTGAACATTAGGTAATGTCTGAAGTCTATGGAAGCTCTCTATAGACACCTCATTTAGGCTTCTCTGTTTGAAGTGCAGTTGATTTCATTAGGGTGAAATAGATTTCATTCTCTAAAAAATAATATCTTTTTTTATCTGATTCCTCAGCCTGTTCATCTTCTAAGAATCCTCTGTTTGTCTATATGCAGGTCATAATAGCTCAATAATTGCTTGGCTCCCAATTTAGACAGCAGCAGTGGTTTCTAATTATTTTCTTTGCCACCTGTTTAAATGGAAGAGAGGAGTCCAAAATGATAAGTAATGCCACGCTGTTATTAAATTTGGGCTGTCTCTGGCTCCACTGAAGATCTGATTTGCTTCCAGAACTGGCAGGAGCTGAACCCCCTCTGCATTTCTTATGTCTTCAGCCTGAATCAATGTGTCTGGCAATATTTAAAATGCATACACAAGCAGAGGCTTCTGGTTCACTGTTTGGCCATTCCTAAGAACCCCACCATTTTCAAGGTGCTGGTACACCGCCACCTCATGTTCTTTCTTTTGGCAGAAATTTAACTTCTGACTTTGGCATTGGTTCTCACTCTTTTGTTCTGGACTTGGCAGCTGAATGGCACAGATGCAGAGCTCCCCTTTTGGTTTCCAAACAGGCGGGGGGTGGGGGTTGGGGGGGAGAGTCTGATTCCAAAGATTGCAGGCAGAGCTACTGATTTTGTCTGGGTCAGCTTCAGCCTGCCAAGATTAGCTGATTTGCCTTTTAAATACAATGTCTCTTGACCCTTACACAATTATGAAAAAAATTCAATGAAGCTAAAGGAATTTGGAAAGAGAATGAAAGACATAGCAGAGACATAAATCTTGCCATTTGACCACTGTATACTATAGATAGTTATATAAATAGCTCTTTTGATTCTTATGAATAATTTGATTTCTTCCAGGTGCACTAACTGAGCATAGCAGCAGGACTAAGAAAATAGGCAGATACCTTCTTTTGATTAGTAGGTTAAAGGTAAATAAGCAAAACCATACCATGACCCTCAAGAAGCTTAAAATATGGCCCTTATTACCAACAATATATACAACATTTCATTTCAATTTTTAAAAAAACCTAAATAAATTGTAGCTCTTAAATATCATGGGTAAGATTAAATTATCTAACTTTTCTTTTTGCTTGAATAAAAAGTTATCAGCTTCATGTGATGAACTATTCCTGGGCAATACCTACAGTTGAAAATTTGAATGTGCAAAAATATTTTTATAAGGAAATAAGAACTCTTTACTTTTACTTTTTTTTTTTGGACAAAGGTAAAGCAAACTATATAACTGAAAATTATGTGCTAAGATTACAGTTTTGAATCCCTTCTCTCTCTGTTTGGAAGTAAAGTGGGATTGATTATATGTGAGTATATATAAAATTAGTTTAGGGAGCTATAGTCAACATCCTTGTCCTTTCCTACATAGAATTCTATTTACAAGTTTTTACAAATGTGTTCCTTGAGAACATATAACATTTACTCTTTTTAAAAGTATTGGCACTTCTTTGTTAATGTTTTAGCAATCTTTTTTTCTGTTTAACTGAAAGTATATGGACAAGCTTAAAAATTGTGTTGAGATAAAACAGTGATAGTTAACACAGATACTGTAAGTGTTAGTGTTACTACTTAACAACCCTCCCTTTAAACACCTCTATAAAGGCAGTAAGTTACTGCTAGCTATTTAACTGATGATGTTCTGATTTGTTGTGCAGTAAAAAGAGATGCTTTGTGATCCAGCCAGTCAGAAAGGCAGATGTCTAAAACCTTTCTGGACTTCTGAGCACATCCAAATTTTTGAAAGCATGTCGTGGGTATTCTCCCAATTAATTGCAATAGTAGATTTGATCCATCACAAAACACCCATATTCCAGAAGGCAAGCAAAATACTAGGCTTCAGTTATCCAGTGTTTCATTTTTGTAAGAATGCCTGGGAAGAAAGTATGCTGCCAAGAAAGCATAATATCGGCCTCAAGCATAGCTTGTATTTTCAACAATGCTTCTAGGCATGAAATAAATTCCAGTGGCATTGCTGAAATATAGGTTATGGCTCAAGGCTGTTGCTTTGCTTTCCTCTGCTCTGCTCTGCTCTGCTCTACGCTTGGTAACATGCCTCCTTCCCAATTGTTTTAATAATAATTTTTAAAAGCTAGAAAAAGAAAGGATAAGGAGCTCTATTGATATTTACTCATGATGTTTTTCCAGATAGAGTTACAAAACGTAAGTATTTAGGTCTTTAGATGAGACAAATTTCCTATATCACCTTAAAATAACTTTCATTCTGTCAAAGGCAATGTCTCTTTTCAATCTTTTATTAAAGTGGAATTAGCTGTGAGATTATTAACTTTATGCAGCATTGGGGACAACCAGTATTACTGAAAATAAATGTGCATAGCAAATTCTGAAGAAGTACCCTCTGAAGAAGAAATAACATTTTGAGTTCCTTTCTCAAGCCTGTTCTCCCAAAAGGCTAGTATCAAGCAATGCAATTTTTACCCGTCTTACTTTTTACAAAATAAAAAGGTGCTGAAAAGAAGAAACATTTTTTGTTTGTACTGATCGCCATTTACTTTCAGCAATTCTCTCAACTAATGGAAATGATCAGTAGAAAAACTGCTTTTCCAAATGGGGGGGGGGATGAAATATTTAAACTGTTAAAGTAAAAGGTAGCATCCGAAAAAAATGGTCTTTTTTCCTAGAGTGCATTGTGACCGTCTGTGAATATTTTCAAGTTCACTTATTTTCTTCCTTTGACAGTACATGCTTTTACTTACTTTCCAATTTCAAGCAAGACACAGTACATGATGACATCAAAGAAAACAAGCAAAAAACACAATTGGTTCTTTATTTCTTCCAGCAAAAAAAAAAAAGATAAAGGGAAAGGGAAAGGGACAGGGAAAGGGAAAGGGAAAGGGAAAGGGAAAGGGAAAGGGAAAGGGAAAGCAAGGGGGAGGCCTCTTGTGATTACACTCTCCCCTCCCCAAGGATGAGTATACAATATTACTGCATTATTTGCTTTAAAAAAGTGGGATAAACTGAGCAATGGAAGAAGGTTCTCCAGCAACAGAATCATATAATGGTATTGAAATCAATGGCTACTTCAAGTAAAGAGGTAGTTCTAGACTTATGAGTATAAAATTGAAAATGAACGTTATGTTATGCTTATTATTTTAGAAGCCCTCAAGCAGGCTATACCCCAAGTAGAAGCATCATTCTTTTATTCCCCAACAACTTGATATTTTGAGGCAAATTTCCTGTTGTACTGGAATTAATATATAGCCGACATGACTGATTTTAAGGACCATAACTTGATTGCCATCATTCTTGCTGCTAACATATAGCATGCTTTCTTTTGAGAACAGACCTGTTCTTTCTGCTTGAAAGTTAAAATCATAGAATTGGAAGGGGCCATCAAATCTAATCCACTGTTCAGTGCAAGTATTCAAATTAAACCAATTCATAGAGATTGCTGCCTAGTCTCTGTCTGAGCACATCCAGTGAAGGAGAGTCTGCCAGCTTTCTGGGTAATTGATTCCATTCTTGAAATGCTTTTATTGTTAGCAACATTTTTCTAATATTCATTTCTTCCTGTAACTTAAATTCATTATCTGGTGTTCTGCACACTTTGGGATAAAAAACAGGTCCTGATATATCTTTTCAAATGTTGAAAGTCTACTCTATTATCACTGCTCAGTTGTCTTTTTTTTTTCAAGGCTAAACATACCCAACTCTTTCCATTTTTCTTAGAGGTCTTTGTTCCTAGACCCTGGATCGTCTTTATTGCCCTTCTTCAAACCTATTGCAATTTCCCTGAATTATTTTTAAAATGAAATGCCCTCAAGTGGACACTACTTAGGTGTGACTTCCATGCTACAATTGGATTTGTCATCTTTGCATCCATATCACAATGTTGATTCCTGTTCAGTTTTGCAATCAACTACGATCTTTTTTTTAATGTAGTATTGTCAAATCCGTTATCCCCCCAACCTATACCTATTTTTGTCTTAAATTTCAGCCTGTTACTTGAAGCCCACTCCTCCAGTCTATTCAGATGGTTTTGAATGTTACCTCTGCTTTCTGAGGTATAAACTAGTCAACTCAGTTTTATATAATCTATAAAGTTGGTAAGTATAGCAGTCAGAAACTTTCAGAGCACACCATTTACGATCAGCATGGAGTTGGAAGGGACCTAAGAAGTCATGAAGCCCAAGTCCTTGTACATTGCAGCATTCACTGCATCATTAGTGAATCCACCATTAGCTCCACTTAGCAGCTATTTAGCAGATGCCCTTCTTATCTTTCACAGCTCAGCAGAGAATACCTCAGGACACCCTTTTTCTCTGGTCATTCTCCTTCTCCTTCATTCTCTTTGAAGACATTGGGACCTAAGCTTTTCCTCCTTTATGCATGTATCAACTTTACACATACACATAAAGAAAAAGAACAGAACAGAACAGAACAGAACAGAACAGAACAGAATTCTTTATTGGCCAAGTGTGATTGGACACACAAGGAA
>JANHZT010002370.1:170230-184403 GCA_032468215.1 Stegonotus admiraltiensis
AACTCCTCCCAGATAACATCCTCAAGACCCGCCTCCATCATTCCGTCCGAATCTACCCAGTCAGAGTCCAAACCATCCCGAATCTGAGCAATTTTATCGTACAGATATTGCACAAAGTCCTCAGCACGTCCCTGCAAGGGGTCATCCCGCACTTCCAGATGAAGGAGGGTCACCCTAAACAGGGCGGCTGGGCGATTATCTGCCGACGCAATAAGAGCGGAAAAATACTCACGTTTTGCCACTCACGTTTTGCCACTCACATTACATGTGACATTCTATGAAAACAAAAGTTGGACTTAGAAAAAATATGGTAGGAAGAGTATTGATGCTTTTGAACCTTGATGTTTGAGAAGGCCCCTCAGAATACCATGGACATACAACAAAAGAAAGAAATGAATCATCAAATAAATAAAAACTGAGTTCTCATTCAAAGCACAAATTACCAAACTCAAATTATCCTACTTTGAACACATTATGCAAAGATAAAGACTAGAAAAATTTCTAATGCTGGGAAAGGTGGAAGAAAAGAGAAGATGATGAATGGATTGCTAAAGTGGCAATAAATGCATCACTGGAAGACCTGAAATCCTTGGTTAGGGGCAGATATCATGGAGAATATCTATCTAAGAATCAAAAGTGACTGGAGGGCACAAAATCAATTCACTGTATATATCTTCAATCCGGACTTTCTAGCACCAATGAGAAGAATGTTACAACAGAATAAACATTTAGAATAGAATTATTCACCAAATATTATGAACAGAGAATTATTTGTTAAGACACATTTGGACTTATCATGTGAAACAATTACAAAAAGTAATAATAATTGACCTGAACAGATTAGTCAGGTCACAGCTATTTTTAAAAATGGCAGTGGGAGATTGGCCTTTATTTATTTATTTATTTTCATGAAAGCAGAATAACAGGTAATGGGACTGATGATCATAAACAAGCCTTTGGTTAACTTCTCAGTGTGGAAAACTCACGGAGCACTTCTTTTAAAACTGGCACTTGCAACAGAGTTAAAAATCAAACAAATCCATATACCTGTGTGTTTAGCGATACAGAAAGTGGGGGTGAAGCACCAGGTAATGCTGTGATTTAAATGACATAAATACGATGTAAGACAGTAATCTTGGCGCAAGACTTCACAGGGTAGCAGATAGCATTTTGTATTCCCTGAAATAATGCTGTTTGATCAGGATAGTGTGATTCCTAGAATCAACAGTAAGGAATTATGATGGGTTGATGGCTGACTGCATTAAGTGTATTCCATAAACCCAGACAGTGAATATTGATTCATTAATACTAAAGCAGCAGTCCTATGGGCATTTATTTAAGAGTGAAACGTCTTCTTTTACTTGATGGAACTTGCTTCTGAGTAAATACACACAAAATCACTGTTAACCATCCTCTGGTTGTCTAATCTCCTGACAATAGGTTGAGTAGAGAATATTATCTCCAGAAGTGCTTTTTACACCTTGCAAACAGATTAACACAACACCCTACTAATTTATTTGCTGTCTTACTCAGAGCATTCTCCTCCCCCACCTCTCATTGGAGTCAGCCTTTATTAAGAAGATGTTTAGGGGTCCATTTTTAAATACAATAGCTTTCAGCAACAAACATGCACAGTAATTACTCAAGATGGTATGAAAACCCATTCAGGATCCCTTGACGTATATTTTGATCAGAATCAATGTAGTATTAATTAGCATGGATTATCAAGAGTTAGAGCATGAGTTTCAGTAGAGAACAACTTTCTGTCACATTTTATTACCCTGTATCATTTTTACTAATAGGTATATTATAGCTCCATGACTTTGAGTTCACATTATTTTCATGCTTCAATTAGTAAGAAGCAGACAGAACAATCAAGACAGTAATGGGAATAGCTTTTCAGAGAATTGTTAAGAATGAAAGTTAGTTTTTTTTTCTTCAAACCATATTTAAAGCTGTTCTTGTTATCTAATTTTATATGGCAGTTTCCAAAGCAATGATATTATAGTGGCAAAGCAAACTTCAATCAATACGGTAGAATGGTAAAGCCCTCATAGGCTCATACCATCTCATTTTACTCCAAGAAGGTTAGCTTATTATTTTCTAACCAGTGAAAATTAACTGAGCAATGCAGAAAAACTATTTCTGTAATTTTACACAATTTAACAAGTCAGAATCAGAACTTAAAAGTCAGATGAGAGTTATGCATTTCTGAGCTATGAATTAATAAAATAGGTTGACTTATGACCACAACTGAGCCTGGAATTTTGGTTACAAGTCATTGCAGTCATTTAGTGGGTCATCACATAACTTGATATGATTTTATGATTGTTTTTACAACAGTTGTGAAATTACCATGGTCATTAAGCAAATTGTGTGTACATTAAGCGAATCCAGTATATCCAATGAACATTTTTACCGTTTTCTGCAAATTGTAGTCATGAGACCACGGGACGCTGTAACTTCTGGTTACAGTGGTTGCCTAGATTCCAAAAATCACATGATTGTATGGGTGTGTTTGTGAAACAAACATGACTCTGAGGACAGGTCATAAGTAGCTTTTTTGAAATCTCTTGTTACTGAATAGTCATTAAGCAACTAATCATTAAGTGAGGACTTAATGAGGACTTAATCTCATAACTTTATATTCATTTTTAAAAGAAAAGTAGATGTTCAAAATGTTACAGATATATTATTGTAAAAGCCTATTCATGGACTCTTTCATAGACTTGAATAAGATTATCTAGAAAAATAATCATAAACTGAATAAAGATGCACATTTCTTTTTTTAAAAAATCCAGCAATCAATCCTCAAAATTAAGTTTTTGGCAATGATCCTGTAGAAGAAGCCCCAGAAAATAAATAATTTCTGGTGCTTTTAACTAAGAACCTACATTGAACCCAATGGTATTAGGAAGCAAACAAATCATAAGACACAAGATACAGCAATTGTATGCTCTGTGCAGTAACCACTGTGTTCTTTGTCCATCCTGAGAGGACTTCAACCAAAACCAATTGCTTCTGGATAAAATAGAAGTGTTTCTTTGGTGAGTCCAAAACCTGTTCCTTCTGCTGCATTCCAAAACCATTTCAATTGTAGGTGAGAAGTGGGTGTAATTATCTCTCATGCTGAAGTTGGTATTTTCAAGACTAAAGAATATCTGATGTAATTCTAGGAATCTTCCCAGAAAAGCATTAGACTTTTTTATGTGTTGGTGACCTCAGACATGAATATAAAATGGCCTTAAGCCATGAAATATTTTCTTTTATCAAAAGTCTGCTTCTCATTTCCAGACTACCAAAAACTAGACAAAAGTAGTTTGGTTGCATCTTATTTGTAAAAACAGATTGCCCATTATAGGTAGAGAAGCAATATGATTTCAATTATGAAATAAAACTAAACCCAATGTTAAACACTTTACAGTGCTTAGATCTGAAGTAAGCTTATGTTCCAATAAATAAAGGAACAAACTAAATTGTAGAAATAATGAAGACATATTTATTGGTTATAAACTGAGCTGCAAAGGATGGAGTCCTTTATCCTACTGCGTATGCAGCTAAGTTACATAGTATTTTAATAACCAAATAGTAATAGAATCCCAGAAATCAATTGAGGTATTTCAGCAGCAGATGAAATCGTACCAGAGCCTCAGTAAGAGTAAGTGATTCTGCAGTTGTCACCAAAGAAGTCATTATGATAGAAGCAGAGGACCTGAATGTGAAGGGACTACTGAAATTGAGGCAGAGATAAGATGATCAAGTAGCTGCACAAACTGATAGGGTCCCCACAGATCCTCCCATCTCCTCTTCACAATAAAAAGGACACACCAGAGCTTCCTACAAATGGCATTGTGTTTTGGGATTGAGCAAACACATTGCCTCAATTTGTAAGTGGTTTATTCATAAATAGCATCTTTTTAAAGTAGAAATGCACACAGAGAATGAGGACATGTGAACGCTCCAGAAAAAAACAGAGAGCGGTCTTGCCTGAAAGCTGGATGTAGTACAGGCAGTTTAGAGTTCAATCCAGTCAAACCACAGGAGACAAAGTAAACTTAAAATACATTAAAAGACTATTGAAATAAGAGTGAGGGGAGGTAGGAGAATTCCCTGAAGTAGGCAGCCAAGAGTCAACCAGCAGAACTCCTATAGCAGTAATGCATCAGTCACAGATGGTTAGTTGGTTGCAGTGCTCTTTTGGACTTTTTCCACCTGCACTTCAGTGTGGCCTAGACATGACCTGGCAACATATTTTTTCTGCCATGTCTCCACAACATTCTTAATCTCATCACAGTTTTAAGCCATTCTGAGCTGTATCACCATTAAGATAGTGTTTCCCCACTCCCAAGAGTAGTTTCAAGATATATGAAATTTGTTGTTTTTTTATCACGCATCACCCTGGAAGTGACTGACTGACCGGAAAGAAAGAATAGAGGCAGGACAGGGGTTAGCAACATCTTGCTATTGTTTTCTGCAGACTCAAGCATGAGTTGAGAGCACTACTGTATAGCTCAGTAGTGAGGAAATGAGTCTTGGCTTTCTCTTCCCAGGAGATGTACAGAATCCAAAAG
The DNA here is from genome assembly GCA_032468215.1 of Stegonotus admiraltiensis. Classification (NCBI taxonomy): domain Eukaryota; kingdom Metazoa; phylum Chordata; class Lepidosauria; order Squamata; family Colubridae; genus Stegonotus; species Stegonotus admiraltiensis. The sequence goes on from JANHZT010002370.1 coordinate 174,802, forward strand.
GATTGTTTGGTCCTTGAGTCATGTGTTTACTCAACTGCTGCCTTCTCCTCCCTCCACCATCCCAATGGATGTCATCCAATCTAAGTTAATAGCAGGAAGGATATCCTTTTTTGCTATACTTGCCTGGAAACAAAATCCCTGCACATATACATACAAAGCCCAATTGCAAGCACCAAAAACAGCCCAACAGAGCCAGGACACTTTAAATAATGCTGCTTATTCTTTCTTTTTACCAGTTTTTGCTCAAAAATGGAGGGAAATGTTCTCTTTTTGAAAACAGTTTTTAGAACATTGGTGTTTTGTTCTGAGATCCCAGCACACAAGCTCCCAGCACACAAAATGGCTGTTCTGTTGTACCTTTATACTATTTGCGACCACATATATAAAAATCATTTTAAAATAATTGAAATAAAGCCAAACTCTTCCCACTTGGTAGAGTAATGAATATCCTGACTGTTCTGTATTTTTCCTAAGAACTGAAGGCTTGCATCCTGTTCTTTCCTGTAATTCCCAGACACAGCAGAGGACAAAAACAGAACTCTTGTATGCACAGTTGACACTCTGTCACTGAGCTGTGTCTTCAAAAGTGGATTTAAACAATTCATTCTTAAATCTTAAGAATGATGATTTATAATAAACCATCTTCATATTGTCCCAGATTTTGACTGTAGACTGGATATTTGCATAGAAGAGAGAAATAAATTCCTCTTATTCTGTTTCTTTGTATGGACTACAGCATCTATAGTTTGAATTCTCATAAACATTTAAGCATTATTTTGTTCCTCTCTTCTAAAATAATAGAGCTGACAATAGAATAACCTAGACAAAGGAACAAAACTTATATATTGACTAGTCTGAGAAATATGCATACCTAAATAGTTGCTACTTAATCAAACATTTTATACTAGTTCATATAGATTAATGGTAGAAAATCTTTTGTGCTCCAAAGGTTGATGACTAGTGGTTCATAATTACACCATTCACATGTGACCAGCTGTAACTTTTTTTAAAAAAAATATCTGCATTAGGTATTTGAAATAAGATTTAAATTGATACACAATGCACGCACACCTTTAAAGAACATTCTCGATCAAGAGAATTCAAGAACTCATTATCTGATCTGTCTTGAAATTGAAAAGTAATTCAGAAATAGTTGTGATCTGGCATATATGTTTGATCTCATCAAAAAGAGATCTCTGGGTCTTAGTATCCAATTCAGGGCTATCAATGTTGACTTCAGTATCAATATTTAAATCCAGGTTCTTAGCTACAAGGACAAACAACTTAAACCATTGCACTTACAGTAACTTCTTTGGTGACAAGAGACAATGTCAGGCCCAGCCCAAGAATGACATGTAACAATCCAGTCAAAATTCAGTTCTTCATTTGCCCATACCATATAAACAGAATCTTGCCAGACTAAACCTATACCACTGTAACCCTAACAGTTATACTGGGGAGCTCTAACAAGTGGCTGTTCTAAATCTCTTTCTTGTTCTCCATTTCAGCTCCAGGCTGTGTTATTGCTTGTCTATTCCACCTCCTTGGAATGTATTTCTTCCAGTTCTCTATAGTCCATCCCTCTATAGTCCATCCCTTCTTCCAGTTCTCTATAGTCCATCCCTCTATAGTCCACCACCCCTTTGTAGATACAATCCATCACAGTCATCCTGTCTTGACTCTACAAGAATCATACTGTTCCTTGAAGCACTTGCCAGAAAACCAAGAAATAGTTACATCCGAACAGTTAGTAGCACGATTAAATTCCACTATATTAAATAAGCAGTATGTATCAAAAGCCATATGTCACATTATAGGATTTTGGAAGCCTCTTTAAAAAGAGAGGGGAGGGGGGAGAGAGAGAGAGAGAGAGAGGAAGTTAAGACATCTTCCAAATCATACTATCAATTCTCCCTTGCCACAACATGGAAAAGTAATATAGGCTCCCTCTGATTTTTAGTAAATATCTAACACTACTGCTACAGAAAGTTAAACAGAATGTTTCTGTGATAGTTGAACATACCTTGTGAATTATAGTATATCTACCCTGCAGACATACCACTAAGATAACCCCGGGAGGTTTATAGAAATACCAACACTCAAATTCACAGAGTAAAGGTCTGAAGAGGCAGCTCCGTGAAAGGATAACTGCCCGGGGCTTTACCAAACACAATATAGCTGTCAGTTGTTATTATGTTAAAGATTTTCTGGGGAACAGTGTTTTTCATTTTGCATGTCAGAGAAGGGATAAAGAGACACTTTCAGACAACCATCTCTTTAAGAAAACATAGGGGGAAAACTGAGCTTTGTTCCGTACTCACCAGGGTTGGTTATAGTCAAGAGGTCAAGTTGCCGCTGTTGCTGAAAAACAAATGATAAAAGGAGTTGCTGAAAGATAACTAATTTTAGCAGGTCAGCTTAGATGTACAATGCTACTGTTCTGACATTTGCAATAGAATTAATTACAAGTTACATGGCCCACCATTATGAACACCATGTGTGTCTAGCATTAACTTTTGAATGCTCCCTAATTTGTGTTCTTAAGAGTGTTAGTAATTAAATTGATGATGAATGTACACACACACATCTGTTTAGATTTTTTTTTCTGCTTCAAACAAAGGAAGCATTTAATACATCAACCAAGGAGTAATATGATATGACTTAATGAAAGGAACTGATGCTCACGATTCTCTGTTCAAGTAATCTTAATTAACATTCTTAGTTTGAACTCTTTTTAATTATCTGTATTTTGTGTAGGTATGTCTGTGCATCAACATCTCTGTAGAACGAATGAAACTGAAGCGAATTAAAAATGAAAGGGAAATTTATTGCAGTTCCTCCAAAAAGTGGTGAAGTCCATTGGAAAGAATTCCTGGCAGGTGATTATGATATGGATTACAGCCAGTTTTTACCACATTTATTTATTTTATTTAATTCATTATGCCAACGTACAAACTATACATTACTGAATTTTCTTGTATCTCTGTAGATATCCCTATTTATGATAGCAGCACTCCCATCAAAGTAATCTGATGCAAAAGATCAATTTTTATACTACAAATTCAAATCAGTTAATGTAGTCTGACTTCTAAAGTACGTCATCACTAATTGTTGTGGGATTCCATTGCCACAACAATCCAATAGGTTTGCTACAGGTACTGAGTGCTAAAAAATTTGTAGTTCTCTGATACTGATTGTTTTAAACAAAGTATTTTTTTTTAAAAAAAACTTCCACACAAAAGTAAAAAAAAAATCCTCACAATTCTTACAGCTTTTTTATCCTTAGTTTCCAATATGCAATAGGACTACTCTCCAAGGATACCTCAACTGCATAAAGAATAAAAGTTGGGTTCCGTTTTAAATTTGAGGTCTTTAGATCCAGCTCTTTGTATAGCCCACAGGCCAGAAATATATGAAAAGAAAATGTTTTTCTATTTATTCTTAGACGTCTTGCAGAAATATTTGTTTCAAGATATGATATATAGACCCAGAAATAAAAAAAAATCCAAAACTTTATATACTTGTTTCTCCCCTTTTCATAGTATCATATTAATGTTTATTTGCCATTTATTTTTCTCTGTTAGGCCTCCTAATAGTTAGTGATCTTTCTAAATTCTTTTGGTCCTACATTTATATAGCACTAGCATTACAGAATACACCATCCACTTTAATTTATCGTTCCTCATCTGTTCAATAATGTCTGTGTTATTTTCATTTATTGTCAGGCCTATTGATCCTCTTCTAATCTAATTCTCATCATTATGCTGTCTCTATTCTTTTAGTGACACTTGGAAATCCTTGAGAATGGGAAGCATGCTTTCATGAGTACTAAACTAAAAAGTTCTCCTTTTGCCAAGTTCTGTTCATTCAGTCTCATCTTTGTGAACGGAAAGTTTCAGTATTTGTGTAATCAAATGTTATCTAGTGAATGAACACAGTTCCTAGATGCTACATGAACCTCTCTGACAAGTAGAGGACTATGCATCACTTCAGATTCAAAGGCAAAAAAGGTGCTTTAGAGCAGCTGCCTGCAATTCCTAACTTAAATGTGTCCTTTCCCAGGATCATATGGAAGTTGTGGAGGGTTGTCACACAATCCTGAGAAATGGTACAGCTACTTTCAGCAGTTGCAGATAAGTACAACATTTGCACTATGTGAACCAAAAATATATTTTATTTTAGCCTTTGGATCCTAAATCCTAGGACTCAGTTCCTCCTTAGAACAAAAATTTATAATTAATAGATAAGTATTTTTCTGTCATGAAAACTCTGCTATTATCTTGTTCTTATAAATGTATTTTGTTGACCTATCAGCACTAGGCAAATTATAAACCAAGATTGATTGACTGATTGCCAACAAATTGAGTTGGGTCTTAGCAACCACAGTTTTTCTCCAAGAATAAACTGATATAACATCTAATATCTATCATAATAAATCTGTGGTCCTTTCCCCATTGTCATTGATTTCATTCCCTAACTTTTCAAAAACACTTTCAAATTACCAGTCTTCTTTACTTAAGCTGACCTGAAAACAACCACAATGCCACTTGACGCTATTGATTCTGTTAGAGATGTGGATCCAACAGCCACTTGAGTTTTCAGAACTTCATGACCCACTGAAAAAAAGGAAGAAGTGGGCTACAGACAGAGAATTATGGATTTACTAAGTCCTTTGCTTGTCTGTACTCTTTAGAAATGTTCCAGCTTTTTGGCTAATACATTATTAATCTGAGGTAACTTTTTTCTGCCTTTTTGCTAAAGTTAACACATGAAGTACATGCCCTTGGAATATCCTCTTGGTAGGATATGGCTTTGCCTATGTACATAATGTATTTCCTGTAAATAAATCTCCTCTTCCTTATAATAATAAAACCTTCTATCTCTCTGTCTCTCCCTCTCTCTCTCCACATGCACACACACATGAAAAGATGGCATAACAATTCTGACTGAATCTTGATAAAGCTAGAAATACATTTGCTCCTATGCTGAAAAGATGGTATCTGGAACCATTGCAGTTGTCATAGGTGGTTCTCTAAGTTGCTCATAAGAATTTGTTCTTCCTAGTTATAGCTTTCTTTGCTTCCTTCTTATATTTACCCCATACATAATTTATATTCACAACAAAAGTTAAAATGAATCTTATCTTATCCTGTCTACTTCAATTCTTGCAGAGATACCTCTCTGTATCTTAATTCTGGAGCTATCATTACTCAGAATATTTGAATAGAATCCACATACCACAATCCATCAAATACTGTTATTATTCCATTGTATTTCATCTACACTAACTACACTGTTGTTCTTCACCTCAAATTCAAATTTAAATATATGGATTTGTCCCTGAATATAGCTGTACTTGGCTGACCTTAAAATACTTTATTGCTGAAATTCTTTATTACATTTTTCTGACTTAAGACTTTACACTTTGAGCATTCTTTTAACCTTTTCTCCTGATAATATATTCCCCCTTTTTCTTCCCTTTCAGCAGTTAACTTCTCTTCCTTGGTATTGATGCCCTTAGGGATTTTTGCTGACTTTTTCAATTTAATTCTAGCCATAATTAACTCAGGGTGAGTACAAAAAGTACAAAGAAAGTATTATTTTGTGTAAATTAACAAATTCATTTAAGATTAGATTATCTCCAAGATGGTCCTCACTACTGTTTTGTTCTTTGTTTCATTATCTAAAACTCTAAACCCAAATGAAACACATCATAAACAGGTCAATTCTTTTCTTATCGTAAGATGTGTTCACAGAAGCTTTATTCAAAGATATTTCAATATAGTTGAACACCAACTCTTCTGAAAACTATGCAAGAGACTTCTAAACTGCAGATTTTTAGTAACACTCTCTACCTATCCAGTAAATTGATTTCTCTACTCCCTCTATAAATGCTGTCAAATATAGCTAATTCACTTCACCTGGTTTCTTTACATTTGTTCTGAAGAAGATATAGGGGTCTTACTGCTTAGTTGGCCAATCACCAGAATGGGATAGCAAACGATTTTTTCCTGAAGATATCACAGATATCACCTTTCAAAGCACTTTCCTCCCATCACAAATTTAATGTCCTTCCATTCTGGAAGAATTCTATTTAATTACGGGCTAGCTCCAGCAATTCATTGGTTGCTTTATAGAAGAAGAAATGCCCTTTCAGCTGAGGCAATCTTATTAGCAGCTCTAATTCCTTTTAGATTTCCTCTATACTCTTCGCAACTACACTGTTACTGCAACTTTTGCTTTGTAAAAGGAAGGTTGCTGGTTTGAAACATAATAGTAGTGAACATTACTTTAATTACTATTTTCTTTCTAAAGCTCGCTTTTTTTCTCTGATTTTTTTTTAAATAAGTGTTTTGATACACTATTTCACTATTTTTCCAGCCACTTGAGAGGTAACAGTATTTTGTTCCCAGAACACACAGACATAGACACATATAAAGACACACATACAAACAGATAAATGGTTTCACATATACTTACATTCAGAATTTACACTTATTCATACAAAATACATTCGACTTAATACTATTAAGACACATACTTAATACTGTTAGTAATTGCAATTTAATAATGTATATACAAGAGTCAATTGGATGTAGTGGTTAAGACATCAGATTAGAAGCTGGGAGAATGAAAGCTCTAGTGCAGGGGTGTCAAACTCGCGCCCGGCAGACCAGATGCGTCACGTGCTACCTCCGCCACCTGGTTTAATGAAGGGGAGGAAGCCCTGATACATCACATGATGCCGCCGTGACAACATGAGTTTGACACCCCTGCTTTAATGCAATCCAGGTGATTTTCAGCCAATCTCTCTCTCACATAAAATATCACAATCACAAACTAATCTGGTCTTTCAGTGTAAAAAATACAATTCTTTATTCATATAATGCAGCATCAGTTCACACTTTCCTTTATCTCTATTATTAGTTGCAGCTATTCATCATCTAAAAATAAACTAATAATGTTAACACTTACCTGAATTAACACTTTTCACTTTCTTCATGGTTTTTTTAAAATTTCAACAGCTTACCTATTTATTATTAGAAGGGAATTGATTTCAAGATGCATAAATAGAGATGACCCATACAGGTACATCAACTCCTGAATGTACGAACAAATATTTGCTGTTCTGCTTTGTTTGTGTAACAAACTTTTTCCACATCCAAGGATGTTCTGATAATTTCTTTGGTTATAGCCAATCATCTAATCCATTGTTTTTCCCATTTACTTCTTTCAACCTTGCAAGCATAATCATTTTTAATTATCAGAAATCTTCCACAATTTGTTGCATTCTTTGCAAGTTTCCTGTGATTTCGCCGATTCAAAAGACTCAGAACAAACTCCTCTCATTTTACTTTTATTATATTTGTCTATTGGTTAATGTTCTTGATGGAGATATTGCTTGATGCCAGAAGTCAGTGTTCACTCATTATATAACCTGTCTGTTGTTCACATTTTCATTCCCCATTTTCTGCTATCATGAGAGTTTGCTGTGAAAGTAATTTACTGTAGATATTCTTCTTTGAAATTTCTGGAATAGTATATTATGCAGTCATCTGAGTGATATAATATACCATTTACATGTGAGAAATCACACTCTGCCACAGAAATAATGATTCAATGGTTTTTAAAAAATATACTTTAAAATAAATACATCAGGATCAAATTCTAAATATACGGGGAGGGGGTCCCATTTAGATAGACATGGAGAAATACTCAGACTCAACCCCTCCAAGACTGAGTGGCTGTGGATGCCGGCATCCCCTGATCTAGTCTCCCCATCACTTCAGATGGGAAGGGAGTTGTTGACTCCCTCTGAAAGGGTTCACAATCTTGGCGTCCTCCTTGATTCTCGGCTGTCCTTGGTGGATCATCTGACGGCTGTGACAAGGGGGGCTTTTGCACAGGTTCGCCTGGTGTGCCAGTTGTGACCTTTCCTAGACAGGGATGCCCTCCGTACAAGGGGCTGCCCTTGGGGTGCACCAGCTGGTCCAGACTGCAGCTGCGTGAGTTGTTACAGGAGCTTCCCATTACTCCCGTGTAACACCTCTCCTGCGCGAGCTGCACTGGCTACCGGTGGCCTCTCGGATCCGCTTCAAGGTGCTGGTTCTCACATATAAAGCCCTACATGGCATGGGCCTGGGGTACCTGCAGGACCACCTCCTACCGGCCTCCCACCACCCACTGCGGTCACATAGGGCTGCCCTCCTCCGGGTGCCATTGGCCACACAGTGCCGACTGGTGGCCCCCAGGCTGAGGGTGTTCTTGGTGGCCGCACCGACCCTCTGGAATGAGTTACCCACCGGGCTCCGGACAGCCCCTGACCTCCACTCCTTCCGCAAAGACCTAAAGACATGGCTTTTTAAGCAAATCATCTGATCTGTCTGGGAATTTTTTAGTTAACTGTGGGTTTTTAATCGGACTTTTTAACTTTATTTATTAACATTGTTTTATTGTTATTTTATTGTTGTGAGCCGCCTCAAGTCCTTTGGGAGAAGGGCAGCATATAAATTTTAAAAATAAATAAATAAATAAATAAATAAATAAATAAATAAATAAATAAATAAATAAATAAATAAATACCATACACATAGATAACTTGTCCCTAAAAATCAAAGAAGGCTTATTCTTGAAGTTAGTTTGGGCATTTCAGGAGCAGATAACTTCTAGTGATATATTGTGCTGAGAGAAAATGCTTCAGTTATTTTTCTCAATAAGAGTAAATGAATATTTAATTCCCTACTTGAATGCTTTAAATGCTTTTGAATTTGCTTTAAGCAACCATGCATGCTGTAAGTTGGTACTTGTTGAGAAGAGGCAAAACACTAAATTGTTTTCCTATATGGCAATTCAGAAACAAGATCAGTAGAGAATGTTGAAAGGTATCAGAAAACTACAAGATAGTAATTTATGTGGAAATATTAAGACAGCTGAGAAAATACAGGCTGGCAAAGAAACCATGAAGAAAAGGGGTAAAAATATAAGCAGACTTTTTTCATCTGAATGGTATTTTCTTCTCTATGGGAGATGAAGTGTTTAGCTTAAGCATAAATGTATATTACTACTGCAGTATACAGTGGAATATCGATCTCAAATTCAACAACTTCCAAATAGACAGGTTGATGAAGTATGTATTTGTAGAATTTGTGAATGCAAAATACTTTAAAATTCTTTTAAAGTAGCTGTCATTAAGACTGTATATAATTAAATATGAAAAGTGTGAGGCTCATGCTGGGTTATCTGGGCAAAACTATCCCTCTAATACTTGGAGGTGTTCTTCCCCCTTATGGGGATAACATGATGAGTCACTTATTCTTGAATCAGAATTTCCAAAAAAGGTATCAGGTAATTAAACAGATTATTTATAATTGGCCTTTTTAAAGTAGATGTTTATTTGCATTACAGTGAGATATTTCTTTTTAAAAAGTCTGTTCCATGCTGATGGTATCTAAAGGAGATGACCAATTGAGTCAGAGGGTGGGGTAAAATGCATCATCAGTCTGGAGTCTCTAAGCCTGTAAGACAGTGATGGCGAACCTATGGCACGGGTGCCACAGGTGGCACGCGGAGCCATATTGGTGGGCACGTGAGCTCAGCTCTGG